>JAMLFY010000878.1:0-21556 GCA_030441495.1 Dalbergia oliveri
TGCTAATAATTAACCCAATACACCTAGGAGGATATAATTAATTACTAGACTTTACTCTTTGCTTCAGTTCCTTAATCATGCTTTGAAAATACTTAGTGAAATTACGAGCCATTTTTTTTAAACATAATTGAAAACGTGAGCCGCGCTTAACGTGAATGATTTAGCAAAATTTAAAAGACACATAGGAATTTACAAACATCACATCATAATATATTGGCTCCATCATACAGCATCCATAATTACATATCATATAGATATTTTGCCTACCAACAGAATAAGACTAAGTGTAGGCAATCTAATAAAACATAAATAATATATGGATGGAAGGACATCCATTAATGGCACCTAGTAATAACACTCCAGGGATAGGGATAGATATCTGAAATATACGAGTGAAACTAGCAGGATTCAAGTTCAGGACCGTGACAACCTCAATGTGATTCACGAACGCTTCCTTCGTTTCTAAGACGAGATGGAAAGAAAATAGAGGGAGTGAGAAACTTATAAAAGAATCTCGAGGGTACTCACCTCATGATGCATTGTGTCATCATCATCGTCCCCAGGAACCTCGGGTTATTATGAAATAGTGAGCATGCTAAGATTGATTTATTAAGTTCGAAAATATACTTTACCGAGGTCGTCGGTTTTAATCATGCGTCTTATAATGCATCATAAACTTAGCATGTCATGTTTATAATGAACTTTTCCTTTCATATATAATAACATAGTTATGCATAAAATCACATCATATTCCTCATCATCATTTCATAATACTATGCATAGCAGAATATCATATTTCTCATCATCATCTCATAAATACTATGCATAGCAGAACATCATATTCACATAATGCATTTACTTAGTTTCTTAGGTGACTTAAAGTTACTTTCATCATCATTTTCCTGGGCCACCCTATACTTCACCCTTTTGGGAGTAATCTAGGTTATGAGCTCATACCTTGCTAGTCGTCACCACATACTTATCCCTTTTGATAAGTAAAAATTCCGTCTCTACCCTTTTGAGAGAGACTAGGGGGCAAGAATCACCTTTTCACCGCCTATAGTTTGACGGTCCAAAGGATCATTTTCTCATATATTTTGAGTCACCTTTAAGTCTTTGCATGTTATATCATAATACAATTCTTCATTCATAATCATCATAACATTTTCTCATTTATAGTCTTATGCCGATAATATATACCAACTGGAATCATGCATCTGGAGATTCCCAGGAAAGAGAGGTGGGTCACAATGGACACGCTTAAATACCAAATCTTTCCTTAGCCAGAATCTTTCCAAATTGCACTCTTAGGAATACACTTTCTTCCAGGAACAGAATATGTCTTTATTTCATGCATAAGTTTTCATTGTTTGCAACAACAACTATAACATACAAACCAGGGAATCAATCAATGACACCAAATTCTTAATAAGCATCAAATCACATTTTAAGTACACATAAATTACTAGCTTCCCATAAAATTCTTACAAAGTTTTAAAACTCTTTTAGAACTAATTCCTTTTGTTAAACTTGAAAGAAGTCATAGGACTTTAGGCCTAAATTAACCATGGGACCGATTTATAACTTGAAAGAATGTTCATAATTAAATCTTTCACTTAAGATAAAAGGAGCAAGTCTTGAGCTTTAGAGATTTAGGTGACATCTTTGAATTATTACCATGCTATGCAACCTTATTTTAATCTTATCTTTATAAGGTGATAGCTTGGAATTATAAACATGATATGCAATTCCATTTCTTTATCTTTAAGATTTAAGGTGATAACTTGAAAATTAAACATGATGCAAGAACTTGTAATATAAACATGATGCAAGAAACTGGAGCGGCGTAATCCATAGGAACCAGGAAAGGAAGGAGAGAATCTTAAGCAACCGGAGCGCGGTAGTCCGCATAGGACCGGTGAGGGAGATGAGAATTACATTTTTTTTAAGCTCCAATTCTCAAGACTTCTTAAAGAATAAATTCTTTAACTCCAATTATCTCATTTCTTTGCTTATGATTCATAAGCAAGTCTTTGAGCTCTAGGATTTTTAGGTGATGACATAAAATAAACATGCCATGCATTGACTCTTTTAGCCATTATAAAATAAAGTGAGAGCATAAAATAAACATGAGATGCAACTTCTTTATTATCTTTAGAGATTAAGTGACAACTTGAAATTTAAACATGAAATGCAAGCTTGGAAATTTAAACATGAATATGCAAGTTCATTTATTCATTCTTGAGAATTTAGTGATGACATAGAAAGTAAACATGGTTATGCAAGGCATAAACTTAAACATGGATGCAAGTTCATTTTATTTCTTTACTAGAGCTCCTCCAAGACTTTAGAGAAATATAAATTCAACCCAATATATCTTAGCAAGACAAAGTGAAAAATACATCTTTCAAGTTCTAAACTCAAGATCATAAAAACATCATAAAAATATTATTCTTTAAAGTTTTGCATCAAGTGGAACTTTCAAGCTTTAGAGGCCTAACTTGTGATGGATTCACAACCCACCCTCAAGGTCCTCATCATCAAGCCATCATCTTAGTCCCACCTAGGCCATATGGCTGAATTGTTCAAAGAAAAAGGAAGAAGAAAACCAAATGGAAAAACTAGAGAAAATCCATGAAATCATCATTTTGAACCAAGAACAACACTTAGCAAAGCATAGAAATAAACTTAAAAACAACTCCCTACCTAATCTGATTTGAAGGAAAGGAAGAGAACTTGGTTTCCTTGAGTGAAATGAAAGAAAATATTCTTGAAAACTTGAAGAAAGAATTCAGCCAAGAGGAGGAGGAAATGAGAGCTTTTGGTGCTCCTAAAACTAGAATTTGTGTAAGTTATGAACTAAGCATCTAAACTATCTTCAAGCATGCCTATTTATAGAGATTTTGCAGCTCATAAATGGACAAAGGAAGGAAAGAAATCTGACCAAAAATTAGAGAAAAAAATAAGGAAGAAAAATCATTTTGTTTGGTGGCTTAAAACATGGAATCATGTTTCCATGTTTTCATGATTCTTTGTTTTCATTCTTTGGATTTTTGTGTAATAATTTTCTGACTTATTACTCAATAATTTCGTGCATTACAGCCTTGTGGAAGAGGATTTTGTGTGTTCCATGTATTTTTTAGGTGTAGGCAAGGTATTCATGCAATTTAGAGAATTTACGGTTAAGGGTTTAAGTGAATTACTAAGCAATTTGGGTGTTTTAAGCAATTTTAGGTTCTAATCAATCTAAATAAATAATTTTGACTCTAGATTAGTAATTAGAATTTAATAAGCTTTAATTTGAGCCTAATATTGCTTAGGTTTCGTTAGACAAATCAAAAATCTCAAAATTTGTAAAACTACAAAGACAGGGGCAAAACGGTCATTTTACTTAAAAATTGCCCGGACCATTCGAACTTAACCAATGGTTAATCATGGCTTAAAAACACCTTTTAACACATTTTAGTGAGGTTCGGGCTCACCCATGCAATCAGTCAAAACTTGCAGGGCGTTTTGGTCATTTTGCGCGTCGAAACTCAAAATTAGGATTCTTCTCCTCTATTAACACACATAACACAAACAATCCCTTATTAACATCAAAACATCCCCTTGAGGATGGGGGCCCACGATCCTCATTTTGAGAAAATAACCTCAGGGCATTTTGGTCATTTTACACGTACAGAAATTGGGGTTTGCAATACTTGACGAATTGCTCCTAACTTCTCTTCTAACGTTATATTCCTTTATTAAGGATTGTTTGGTCTCAAATTTTATATAATATTTACCTACGGTAATTCGGTAATTCCTAATGATAGTAAAAATTAAAAAAATTGGGCGTTACATTACTCCCCTCCTTAAAAAGAATTTCGCCCTCGAAATTCGTTACCTGAGAATAGCTCTGATACTGTGCTTGCATCTGATTCCAGCTTCCATGTAACTTCTCGTTTCATCTTGTCCCCATGCTACTTTGACGGGTACAACCTTGTTCCTTAACCGCTTAACTCCTCGGTCAACGATTCTCGTGGGTGGTAAGTTAAACGTTAGGTCATCTCTTAATTGTACATGTTCTGGCTCTAGTACATGACTTGGGTCAGAATGATATTTCCTTAACTGGAGACATGGAAAACATCATGAAGGTTGGACAGACTCCTGGGTAGGGCTATACGGTAGGCTACAGATCCTATTTTGCTAAGGATTTCAAACGGACCAAGAAATCTGGGCTCAATTTCTTTACTTTCATTGCTCGGCCTATGCCTGTGGTGGGGGTTCTTAGGAACACATGGTCCCCTTCTTGAAAATCTAGCGGTTTTCGCCGCTTGTCCGCATAGTTTTTCTGTCGACTTTAGCAGGAAGAATTTTATCCCTAATCTTCTTAATTTGTTCGTCGTTTCCCTCACAATATCCGGTCCAGTAGACTTTGCTCTCCGGGCTCATACCAACATAGAGGTGATTGACACTTCCGTCCATAGAGGGCCTCGTATGGTGCCATACCGATACTTGCATGATAACTGTTGTTATATGCAAATTCAATCAGTGGGATACTTATCCCAACTCCCTCTTTGATCTAAAACACATGCCCTCAACATGTCTTCCAAAGTTTGGATAGTTCTTTCAGATCGACCGTTTGGGGTGATAAGCCGTGCTCAGACACAGCTTGAACCAAACGCCTTCTGAAAGGCTCCCCAAAACCGTGACGTGAATCGCGGTTCTACCGAGATTATCGTCGACGGACTCCGTGTAACCTTACTATCTCCTAAATATATAATTGTGCTAACCTATCCAAGGAATAAGTCACCTTAATAGGTAAAAAGTGGGCTGACTAGTCAACCGATCCACTATTACCCAAATGGCGTCATGATTCGCTTGGGTCCTCGGAGTCCAGTTACAAAATCCATGGAGATACTATCCCACTTCCATTCGGGGATTGATAGGGGTTGCAACATTCCAGGGTCTTTGGTGCTCAATCTTCACCTTTTGACATACCAAGCATTTATTCACCCATGTGCACACATCCTTTTTCAATCCAGGCCACCAGAACATCTTCCTCAAATCTTGATACATCTTGGTGGCACCAGGATGGAGGGTGAAATGACTCTTATGGGCTTCCTCCAAAATATCCTTTCGGAGGTCACCACTAGCAGGTACACATATACGACCTTCAAACCTCCATAAACTATCATTCCCTTGGGTAAAACCTTTCAACTTATCAGCTCTTACCGCCTCTAAGGTCTCTTGAAATTTGTATCTTTCCTTTGGGCTTGAGCAATTCTTTCCTTGAATTCACTCGTCACACTAAGGTGACAAGCTCTTATGCCCTTAGTGGTCAAGGTCATTCCTAGGTTGAGGTCTCTAAATTGCTCAATTAACTCAATCTCTTTCACCATCAAACGGGACACTTGTAAGGATTTCCTACTTAGGGCATCAGCTACAACATTAGCTTTACCTGGATGATAGTTTAACCCGAAATCATAATCTTTTAAAAACTCCATCCACCTTCTTTGCCTCATGTTTAGCTCTTTTTGATCAAAGAGATATTTCAAACTCTTGTGATCAGAAACACCTCAAACCTCACTCCGTATAAATGGTGTCTCCAAATCTTTAGAGCAAACACGACAGGCTAACTCAAGGTCATGGGTGGGGTAATTTGCCTCATGTGGCTTGAGTTGCCTCGATGCATAGGCCACCACTTGCCTATCTGCATCAGGACACAACCCAAACCCTTCCTTGAAGCATCACAGGACACTTCGAAGGCACATTGGGGTCGGTAACACTAAAACAGGGGTTGAGGTTAGCTTGTGTTTCAGCTCTTGAAAGCTCTTTTCACACTCCTGGTCCATGAAAAAGGGTGTTTTTCCTAGTTAGCTTAGTCAGGAAGGGAAATCTGGAAAATCCCTTGATAAACCGACGGTAATAACCAGCTAAACCTAAGAAGCTCCTTACTTCAGTTACCGTGGTTGGTCTTTCCATTACAACCGTTTCCACCTTACTAGGATCTACAGCAATTCCTTTCTTAGATACTACATGCCCTAAAAATTTCACCTCATCCAACCAGAATTCACACTTAGAAAGCTTGGCATATAGTTTCTTTTCCTTAGGATTTCCAGGACTATAGTTAGGTGGCGTTCATGCTCCTCGTGGGTCTTAGAGTAGATGAGAATGTCATCTATAAAGACAACCACAAACTGATCTAAATAGGGTCTAAAGATCCTATTCATGTAATCCATAAAAATTGCCGAGCATTGGTTAATCCAAAGGACATTACTAAACTCAAATGGCCGTATTGGTGCGAAAGGCCGTTTTTGGTATATCTTCATCTCTCACCCTAATCTGTGGTAACCTGACCTCAAATCAATCTTAGAAAACACTGTTGCGCCTTTAAGCTGGTCCATCAAGTCATCTATCCTAGGCAAAGGGTATTTGTTCTTCACTGTCACTTTATTCAATTGCCTATAGTCAACACACATCCTCATACTCCCATCCTTTTCTTCACAAACAACACAGGGGCTCCCCAAGGTGACGCACTAGGCCTAACAAACTTTTTCTCCAATAAATCTTCCAATTGAGCTTTTAACTCGTCAACTCTAATGGGGACATCCTGGATGGGGCTATGGATATGGGACCTGCACCAAGCAATTCTATGGAAAACTCTATCTCTCTCTTGGGGGAAACTCTGGTATCTATTCTGGAAATACTTCGGGATAATTCCTTACTATTGGTATCTCATCGATACTTTGCTCAAAGTCTACATCACTAGCGGCTAGGAAAATATAACCTTTATTCTCACCCTTACCAGTATTTCCAGGTTATGTAAAGACTTATGGGTTTCTTAGGTTAATGGAAGGAAGAAAAGTAATGGTTTTCTCATAGGGTTAACAGGACACGGTTGGCTTCAAGCCAATCCATGCCAAGAATCACATCTAAACCTTGCATGGGTAAGCAAATGAGATCTAAAACAAATGATCTATTCTCAATAACAAAATGGCAATCTAAACAACATTTACAAGTCCTAACGGGTTTTCCAGGAGGGTAGAAACAATAAGGTCAAAAGGAAGCTCAGTTATATGCAAGTTAAGGGTTTTAACACACGAGTGGGAGATAAAAGAATGGGAAGCGCAGAATCATACAGTACAATTAAGTTTCTACCATACATATTACACTTACCTTCCACGAGATTTCGTGACTTTGTCGTTTCTTCAGCATTAACGGTGAATACCCTTCCTTGGTATTCCTGGCTTGGGATTGGGGGTTGGCGGGTTCCTTCTGTGCATTCCTGAGTAATGACCTGTTTTCCACACCGGTAGCACACGTTTGTTCGGCTTCGACATGGCATGCTCCCATGATTCTTGCCGCACTTGGGACATTCCATGGATGGCACGGGTCGTGGAGGTGCTGCGGACCCCTTTGTGGTGCTTTCCCTTGTTGTTGTTATTGTTGTTGTTGTGATTGTTGTTGGGGTTGTTGTTGTAGCGGTTGGTTGTTGTTGTTGTTCGGCCTTCCTTGTTGAAAGTTCCTTTGTGGACCTTGGGGTCTTGATTGAGGTGGGAATGGAGGTCGATTTTGCCTCTTGAACTTGTTGACCTTGAGGTGTCAGCTTTTTGATGATATTCTCAGACTTTGAAGTACCCAGCTTCTCCCCTTCTTCAATGATGCGGCATTTGTTGACTAAGGTAGAGAAATCCCTAATTTCCAAGTGCGCAACCTCCACATTAAGTTCTGCCTTTAACCCTGACTCGTATTTAATGCATTTCCAATACTCATCAGGGTTACCTTGGTACATCCTTGAGAACTTAATGAGTTCCTCAAATTGCAGGATACTGAGCCACATTCATATTCCCCTGGACAAGTTGCATGAATTCAATGTCCTTAGCATTTCTAACCGACTCGGAAAGTACTTCTCGTAAAAATGGACCTTGAATAATTCCCAATCAATGTCCACTTCGGTTGCCTCCAGGAGTCTTCGAACACCAGCCCACCAGAAGCCGGATCACCCTCAAGCATGTGGGTGGCAAAAGTGACCTTCTACTCCTCTAACATGGAACTAAGCAAAGACCTTCTCAATATTCCGAATCCATTCATCTGCTACATTAGGATTTAGGGTCCCTTGAAAACAGGTGGATTCGCCTTACGAATTCCCCGAAACGAGCATGTTCGGAATTTCATGTCCTTGATTTATATTAGCTTGACGATTCTGATCCATCCGTTCCATCATCATTCTCATGGTCCTTGCTACGTCGCGAAGTGCTTCAGCGGTCTCATTATCTTGGTTATTCTTGCGCGCTCCTAGTCTGTTGTCGTCGTGCCATTGGTCCCTATACACACAAAACAGGAACACTGAGGTGATCAGGCCCAATATTCCATGCAAAGTGAGCAAGTTACCATGGCACTTTCAACATCCAGGAGTCATGTATTTCTAATCCTCAAGCTCATCCTAATGATAAACATCTACACATGACATTACTAACGTATTATGCTTTAGAAGCATAGTCAGTCCAATCCTAAGGCTCCATGAGTTTACCTCTGATACCAAAATGTAACACCCTAATAATTAACCCAATACACCTAGGCGTCTGATTAATTACTAGACTTTACTCTTTGCTTCAGTTCCTTAATCATGCTTTGAAAATACTTAGTGAAATTACGAGCCATTTTTTTTTAAACATAATTGAAAACGTGAGCCGCGCTTAACGTGAATGATTTAGCAAAATTTAAAAGACACATAGGAATTTACAAACATCACATCATAATATATTGGCTCCATCATACAGCATCCATAATTACATATCATATAGATATTTTGCCTACCAACAGAATAAGACTAAGTGTAGGCAATCTAATAAAACATAAATAATATATGGATGGAAGGACATCCATTAATGGCACCTAGTAATAACACTCAGGGATAGGGATAGATATCTGAAATATACGAGTGAAACTAGGATTCAAGTTCAGCTACCGTGACAGCCTCAATGTGATTCACGAACGCTTCCTTCTTTTCTGAAGACGAGATGGAAAGAAAAATAGAGGGAGTGAGAAACTTATAAAAAGAATCTCAGTAGGGTACTCACCTCATGATGCATTGTGTCATCATCATCGTCCCCAGGAACCTCGGGTTATTATGAAATAGTGAGCATGCTAAGATTGATTTATTAAGTTCGAAAATATACTTTACCGAGGTTCGTCGGTTTTAATCATGCGTCTTATAATGCATCATAAACTTAGCATGTCATGTTTATAATGAACTTTTCCTTTCATATATAATAACATAGTTATGCATAAAATCACATCATATTCCTCATCATCATTTCATAATACTATGCATAGCAGAATATCATATTTCTCATCATCATCTCATAAATACTATGCATAGCAGAACATCATATTCACATAATGCATTTACTTAGTTTCTTAGGTGACTTAAAGTTACTTTCATCATCATTTTCCTGGGCCACCCTATACTCCACCCTTTTGGGAGTAATCTAGGTTATGAGCTCATACCTTGCTAGTCGTCACCAGCACATACTTATCCCTTTTGATAAGTAAAAATTCCGTCTCTACCCTTTTGAGAGAACAGACTAGGGGGCAAGAATCACCTTTTCACCGCCTATAGTTTGATGGGTCCAAAGGATCATTTTCTCATATATTTTGAGTCACCTTTAAGTCTTTGCATGTTATATCATAATACAATTCTTCATTCATAATCATCATAACATTTTCTCATTTATAGTCTTATGCCGAATAATATATACCAACTGTAATCATGCATCTGGAGATTCCAGGAAAGAGAGGTGGGTCACAATGGACACGCTTAAATACCAAATCTTTCCTTAGCCAGAATCTTTCCAAATTGCACTCTTACAGTAATACACTTTCTTCCAGGAACAGAATATGTCTTTATTTCATGCATAAGTTTTCATTGTTTGCAACAACAACTATAACATACAAACCAGGGAATCAATCAATGACACCAAATTCTTAATAAGCATCAAATCACATTTTAAGTACACATAAATTACTAGCTTCCCATAAAATTCTTACAAAGTTTTAAAACTCTTTTAGAACTAATTCCTTTTGTTAAACTTGAAAGAAGTCATAGGACTTTAGGCCTAAATTAACCATGGGACCGATTTATAACTTGAAAGAATGTTCATAATTAAATCTTTCACTTAAGATAAAAGGAGCAAGTCTTGAGCTTTAGAGATTTAGGTGACATCTTTGAATTATTACCATGCTATGCAACCTTATTTTAATCTTATCTTTATAAGGTGATAGCTTGGAATTATAAACATGATATGCAATTCCATTTCTTTATCTTTAAGATTTAAGGTGATAACTTGAAAATTAAACATGATGCAAGAACTTGTAATATAAACATGATGCAAGAAACTGGAGCGGCGGTAATCCGCATAGGACAAGGAGAGGGAGAAGAGAATCTTAAGCAAGGGAGCGCGGTAGTCCGCATAGGACCGGTGAGGGAGATGAGAATTACATTTTTTTTAAGCTCCAATTCTCAAGACTTCTTAAAGAATAAATTCTTTAACTCCAATTATCTCATTTCTTCGCTTATGATTCATAAGCAAGTCTTTGAGCTCTAGGATTTTTAGGTGATGACATAAAATAAACATGCCATGCATTGACTCTTTTAGCCATTATAAAATAAAGTGAGAGCATAAAATAAACATGAGATGCAACTTCTTTATTATCTTTAGAGATTAAGTGACAACTTGAAATTTAAACATGAAATGCAAGCTTGGAAATTTAAACATGAATATGCAAGTTCATTTATTCATTCTTGAGAATTTAGTGATGACATAGAAAGTAAACATGGTTATGCAAGGCATAAACTTAAACATGGATGCAAGTTCATTTTATTTCTTTACTAGAGCTCCTCCAAGACTTTAGAGAAATATAAATTCAACCCAATATATCTTAGCAAGACAAAGTGAAAAATACATCTTTCAAGTTCTAAACTCAAGATCATAAAAACATCATAAAAATATTATTCTTTAAAGTTTTGCATCAAGTGGAACTTTCAAGCTTTAGAGGCCTAACTTGTGATGGATTCACAACCCACCCTCAAGGTCCTCATCATCAAGCCATCATCTTAGTCCCACCTAGGCCATATGGCTGAATTGTTCAAAGAAAAAGGAAGAAGAAAACCAAATGGAAAAACTAGAGAAAATCCATGAAATCATCATTTTGAACCAAGAACAACACTTAGCAAAGCATAGAAATAAACTTAAAAACAACTCCCTACCTAATCTGATTTGAAGGAAAGGAAGAGAACTTGGTTTCCTTGAGTGAAATGAAAGAAAATATTCTTGAAAACTTGAAGAAAGAATTCAGCCAAGAGGAGGAGGAAATGAGAGCTTTTGGTGCTCCTAAAACTAGAATTTGTGTAAGTTATGAACTAAGCATCTAAACTATCTTCAAGCATGCCTATTTATAGAGATTTTGCAGCTCATAAATGGACAAAGGAAGGAAAGAAATCTGACCAAAAATTAGAGAAAAAAAATAAGGAAGAAAAATCATTTTGTTTGGTGGCTTAAAACATGGAATCATGTTTCCATGTTTTCATGATTCTTTGTTTTCATTCTTTGGATTTTTGTGTAATAATTTTCTGACTTATTACTCAATAATTTCGTGCATTACAGCCTTGTGGAAGAGGATTTTGTGTGTTCCATGTATTTTTTAGGTGTAGGCAAGGTATTCATGCAATTTAGAGAATTTACGGTTAAGGGTTTAAGTGAATTACTAAGCAATTTGGGTGTTTTAAGCAATTTTAGGTTCTAATCAATCTAAATAAATAATTTTGACTCTAGATTAGTAATTAGAATTTAATAAGCTTTAATTTGAGCCTAATATTGCTTAGGTTTCGTTACGAATCAAAAATCTCAAAATTTGTAAAACTTACAAAGAGGGGCAAAACGGTCATTTTACTTAAAAATTGCGGGCCATTCGAACTTAACCAATGGTTAATCATGGCTTAAAAACACCTTTTAACACATTTTAGTGAGGTTCAAGCTCAAGTCGCACGCAATTAAGTTAAAACATTAGGGCGTTTTGGTCATTTTGCGTCGAAACTCAAAATTAGATTCTTCTATTAACACACATAACACAAACAATCCCTTATTAACATCAAAACATCCCCTTGAGGATGGGTGGGGCCCACGATCCTCATTTTGAGAAAATAACCTCAGGGGCATTTTGGTCATTTTACACGTACAGAAATTGGGTTTGCAATACTTGCACGAATTGCTCCTAACTTCTCTTCTAACGTTATATTCCTTTATTAAGGATTGTTTGGTCTCAAATTTTATATAATATTTACCTACGGTAATTCGGAATTCTAATGATAGTAAAAATTACAGTATAAAATTCTGGGTTACATTTGTTCCCCATGAAAAATCTAAAAATTATGCCTCCTCCTCTTGTCCATACATGAACTTAAATCCTCTATAAATAGGCATGCTTAAGGAGTCTTAGATGCTTGCTCAAAATTGTACACATTTAGTTTTCAAAGCACCAAAGCTCTCATTTCCTCCTCCTCTGAATTCTTTCTTCAAGTTTTCAAGAATATTTTCTTTCATTTCACTCCAAGAAACCAAATTCTCTTCCTTTCCTTCAAATTAGATTAGGTAGGGAGTTGTTTTTAAGTTTATTTCTATGTTTTGCTAAGTGTTGTTCTTGGTTCAAAATGATGATTTCATGGATTTCTTGTTTTTCCATTTGGTTTTCTTCTTCCTTTTCTTTTACTTCGGCCATATGGCCTAGGTGGGACTAAGATGATGGCTTGATGATGAGGACTTTAAGGTGGGTTGTGAATCCATCACAAGTTAGGCCTCTAAAGTTTAAAGTTCCACTTGATGCAAAACTTTAAAGAATGATGTTTTTATGATGATTTTATGATCTTGAGTTTAGAATTTGAAAGATGTATTTCTCACTTTGTCTTGTTAAGATATATATATTGAATTTGTATTTCTATAAAGTCTTGAAGGAGCTCTAAATAAATCAAATGAACTTGCATCCATGTTTAAGTTTATGCCTTGCATAATCATGTTTACTTTCTATGTCATCACTAAAATTTCAAGAATGAATAATTGACTTGCATATCATGTTTAAATTTCCAAGTTTGCATTTCATGTTTATATTTCATGTTGTCACTTAATCTCTAAAGATAATAAAGAAGTTGCATCTCATATTTATTTTATGTTCTCACTTTATTTTATAATGGCTAAAAGAATCAACGCATGACATGTTTATTTTTATGTCATCACCTAAAGATCCTAGAGCTCAAAGACTTGCCCAAGTATCACAAGCAAAGAAATAAGATTATTGGAGTTAAAGAATTGATTCTTTAAGAAGTCTTGAGATTGGAGCTTAAAAAGATGTAATAATAATTCTCTTCTCCCTCCATCGGTCCAATGCGGATTACGCGCTCCGGTTTCTTAAGATTCTCTTCTCCCTCCACTGGTCCAGGACTACCGCCGCTCCAATTTCTTGCATCATGTTTATATTCCAAGTTCTTGCATCATGTTTAATTTTCAAGTCATCACCTTAAATCTTAAAGATAAAGAAATGGATTTGCATATCATGTTTATAATTCCAAGTTATCACCTTATAATGACAAGATTAAAATGAGGTTGCATAGCATATTTATGATTCTAAGATATCACATAAATCTCTTAAGCTCAAGACTTGCTCCTTTTATCTTAAGTGAGAATTTTAATTATGAAGATTCTTTCAAGTTTAGCAAAAAGAATTAGTTTCTAAAAGAGTTTTAAAGCTTTGCAAGGATTCTACGGAAACTAATATTTTATATTCACTTAAAATGTGATTTTATACAATTATATGAGGTTCATGATTCGGCTTTGATATGATTAGTACCAATAAATGATGATGATTTAATATGTTTGGAGTTTGATAATTATGGTTTATTGTTAAGAGAATGATTCTATGCATGTTAGTGACAAAACTAGCTTCCTAGAACAACCGTAAATCTAGAATTTACCTAGTCTTTAACCCCTTTAAGTTTATCCAATGCCAAATCCTTTTTAGTATGTTATAATTTTGTCTAAGATTAGTTAGCCACGAAAAACTTGGTATCAAGTAGTGTAGGATTTATCTCGAACACTAAAAATGAAACTAGTAACTAGAAAACCGTAAAAGCAAGATTTTTTTTCTAGAACTCTAAAAATGAAATTTATGCATTCTGTCCAGAATTATCAACTATAAGAACCAGATTTTATTATGTTTAGATAAGGGAGAATAATTCATAATCGGTTTAGTAATTAATGTTAGCATCGTAGGGAAAGTGGTAGCAAGAAGGTTAAAACGCAACTTCTAACACATCGAAAACCTTAAGAATAACTTACTGCCTATGCTGCCCATAGAGTTTAATAATGTTCCTAAGCCTTATAATTAATTGTAATAATGGTAATGAATCCCTTAGATGCATAATTAATTAGTTTGACAATTGAGGTTACCCGATTCTAGAGTTTCGGTTTAAGAAGTTTTGATAAGGATTTATGATGATGCCTCTTTGATGTTTTAAGTGATAAGTCTATAAAGCGATTTGATGCTTATTAAGTATTTGATGCCATTGAATGATTCCCTAGCTTGCATGTTATAATTGCTGTTGCAAACAATGAAAATGCTTATGTATGAAATAAAGAAATAATCTCTGTTATTTAAAAAAATTACCTTTGTTGCTTGGAAGAAAGTGTACTACTATAAAGTGTAATTTGGAAAGGTTCTGGCTAGGAAAGACTTGGTATTTAAGCGTGTCCATTGTGACCCACCTCTCTTTCCTGGAATCTCCCAGATGCATGATTTCATTAGTATATATTATTCCATCATAAGACTATAAATGAGAAAATGTCATGATGATTATGAATTGAATTATGATATAACATGCAAAGATTTAATGGTGACTTAAATGTAAGAGGAAATGATCCTTTGGACCCATCAGACTATAGGTGGTGAAAGGTGATCCAAGCCCCCTAACCCATTCTCTCAAAAGGGTAGAGTCGGAACTTTAACTTATCAAAGGGATAAGTATATGCTAGTGACGACTAGTAAGGTATGAGCTCATAACCTAGATTACTCCCAAAAGGGTGGAGTATAGGGTGGCACAGGAAAATGATGATGGAAGTAACTTTAAGTCACCTAAGGAACTAAGTAATGCATGATGTAAATATGATGTTTTTCTATGCATAGTATTTATGATATGATGATGAGAAATATGATGTTCTTTTATGCATAGTATTTATGATATGATGATGAAGAATATGATGTGTTGATAAAAGGAAAAGTTCATTATAAACATGACATGCTAAGTTTATGATGCATTATAAGACGCATGATTAAATACGAACCTCGGTAAAGTATATTTTCGAACTTAATAAATCAATCTTAGCATGCTCACTATTTCATAATGAAACCTTAGTTCCTGGGACGATGATGATGACACAATGCATCATGAGGTGAGTATCCTACTGAGATTCTTTTATAAGTTTCTCACTCCCTCTATTTTTCTTTCCATCTCGTCTTCAGAAACAAAGGAAGTGTTCGTGATTCACATTAAGGCTTTCACCTGGTAGCTGAACTTATCCTTAGTTTCACTCGTATATTTAGATATCTATCCCTATCCCTGGTGTTATTACTAGGTGCCATTAATGGATGTCCTTCCATCCATATATTATTTATGTTTTGTTAGATTGCCTACATCTAGTCCTATTTTGTTGGTAGGCAAAATATCTATGTGATATGTAATTATGGATGTCATATGATAGAGCCAATATGATGTGTTTCTTCATGATATGTCTATCGTTTTGCTTTATTCGATTATCGTTCACGTTATGTGCGGCTCACGTTTTCAATTATGTTTAAAAAAAAAATGGCTCGTAATTTCACTAAGTATTTTCAAAGCATGATTAAGGAACTGAAGCAAAGAGTAAAGTCTAGTAATTAATCAGATACTACCTAGGTGTATTGGGTTAATTATTAGTGTGTTACATTTTGGTATCAGGTTTGCTTCATGGAGCTTGAGGATTGGACTGGCTATGCTTCTAAAAGCATAATACATTAGAAATGTCATGTGAATGTTTATCATTAGGATGAGCTTGAGGATTAGAGATGCATGACCACTGTATGTTGCACGTGCCATGGTAACTTGCTCACTTTGCATGGAATGTTGAGCCTGATCACCTCAGTGTTGTTGTTTTGTATGTATAGGGACCAATGGCACGTCGACAATAGACTAGGAACGCGGCAAAAATAACCAAGACAATGAGACCGCCGAGCACTTCGTGATGTGGCAAGGACAATGAGGATGATGATGGAACGAATGGATCAGGATTGCCAAGCTAATGCGAATCAAGGCCATGAGATCCTCGAACACGCTCGTTTTGGGGAGTTTCAGGGCAAACCCATAGTATTCAAGGGGACCCTCAATCCAAATGTTGCAGAAGAATGGATTCGGAATATTGAGAAGGTCTTTGCTGTAGTCCCATGCTCTGGAGGAGTAGAAGGTTACTTTTGCCACCCATATGCTCGAGGGTGATGCCGGCTTCTGGCAGGTGCTCGAAGAATCTTGGAGGCGATGGACGTGGACATTGATTGGAGCTATTTAAGGTCCATTTTTATGAGAAGTATTTTCCAGAGTTCGGTCAAATGCCAAGGACATTGAGTTTATGCAACTTGTCCAAGGAAATATGAATGTGGCCCAGGACACTGCCAGATTTGAAGAACTTATTAAGTTCTCAAGGATGTATCAGGTAACCCCGACGAGTATTGGAAATGCATTAATACGAGTCAGGGCTAAAGGCCAAGTTAATGTGGCAGTGGCGCATTTGGAGATTAGGGATTTCTCTACTCTAGTTAACAAATGCCGCATCATTGAAGAAGGGTAAGAGAAGCCAAGCACCTCAAGGTCGGATAATATCACCAAGAAGCTGACACCTCAAGGTCAGGATCAAGAGGCATAATTGACCCTTATTCCCACCTCAATCGAGACCCCAAGGTCCACAAAGGAACTTTCAACAAGGAAGGCCGAACAACAACAACAACCGCTAGAACAGCAACCGCTACAACAACAACCCCAACAACAATCACAACAACAACAATAACAACAAGGGGAAAGCACCACAAAAGGTCCCAGGAGCACCTCCACGACCCCCACCATCCATGGACTGCCAAGTGCGGCAAGAATCATGGGAGCATGCCGTCGAGCCGGAACAAATGTATGCTATCGGTGTGGAAAGCCTGGCCATACTCTCGAGAATGCACGGAGGAACCCGCCAACCCCCAATCCCAAGCCGCAGGATCAAGGAAGGGTTTTACCGTTAATACTAGGAAACGACAAGTCGGAATCTCGTGGAAGGTAAGTGTAACATGCATGGTAAAAACTTAATTGTACTATATGATTCCTGCACTTCCTATTCTTTTATCTCCCACTCATGTGTTAAAAGCCTTAACTTACATGTGACTGAACTTCCTTTTGACCTTGTTGTTTCTACTCTACTGGAAAACCGTTAGGACTTGTAGATGTTGTCTAGATTGTAATTTTGTTATTGAAAATAGATCCTTTGTTTTAGATCTCATTTGCTTACCCATGCAAGGTTTAGATGTGATTCTTGGCATGGATTGGCTTGAAGCCAACCGTGTACGTTAAACCTTGATGAGAAAACCATTATTTTTCTTCCTGTTCCCTTAAACCTAAGAAACCTATAAGTCTATACATAACTATGGAAATAATGGTAAGGGTGAGAATAAAGGTTATATTTTCTTAGCCTGAGTGATGCAGACTTTGAGCAAAGTATCGATGAGATACCCATAGTAAGGAATTATCCTAAGTATTTCCAGATGATATACTAGAGTTTCCCCCAAGAGAGAGATAGAGTTTTCCATAGAATTGCTTCCTGTGTAGGTCCCATATCCATAGCCCCATAAGGATGTCCCCATTAGAGTTGACCGAGTTAAAGCTCAATTGGAAGATTTATTGGAGAAAAGTTTGTTAGGCCTAGTGCATCACTTTGGGGAGCCCCTGTGTTGTTTGTGAAGAAAAAGGATAGGAGTATGAGGATGTGTATTGATTATAGGCAATTGAATAAAGTACTTGAAAAACAAATACCCTTTGCCTAGGATAGATGACTTGATGGATCAGCTTAAAGGTGCAGTCTGTGTTTTCTAAGATTGATTTGAGGCGAGGTTACCACCAGATTAGATTAAGAGATGAAGATATACCGAAAACGGCCTTTCGCACCGATATGGCCATTTGAGTTTGCAGTAATGTCCTTTGGATTAACCAATGCTCCAGCAATTTTTATGGATTACATGAATAGGATCTTTAGACCCTATTTAGATCAGTTCGTGGTTGTCTTCATAGATGATATTCTCATCTACCCTAAGACCCACGAGGAGCATGAATGCCACCTAACCATAGTAATGGAAATCCTAAGGAAAAGAAACTATATGCTAAGCTTTCTAAGTGTGAATTCTGGTTGGATGAGGTGAAATTTTTAAGGCATGTAGTGTCTAGGAGAGGAATTATCTAGATCCTAGAAGGTCGAAGCGGTCGTGAACTGGAAAGACAACCACGGAACTAAGTAAGGAGTTTTTTAGGTTTAGCCCGTTATTACCGTCGATTTATCAAGGGATTTTCCAGATTTCCCTACCTTGACCAAGCTGACTAGGAAGAACACCCCTTTTTCATGGACCCCAGAGAGTGAAAAGAGCTTTCAAGAGCTAAAACACAAGCTAACCTTAACCCCTTCTTTGGTATTACCCGACCAATGTGCCTTTCGAAGTATATTGTGATGCTTCGAGGAAGGGTTTGGGTTGTGTACGATGCAAGATAGGCAAGTAGTGGCCTATGCGTCGGGGCAACTCAAGCCACATGAGGCAAATTACCCCACCCATGACCTTGAGTTAGCCGCTATCGTGTTTGCTCTAAAGATTTGGAGACACCATTTATACGGAGTGAGGTTTGAGGTGTTTTCGATCACAAAAGTTTGAAATATCTCTTTATCAAAAAGAGCTAAACATGAGGCAAAGAAGGTGGATAGAGTTTTTAAAAGATTATGATTTCGGGTTAAATTATCATCTAGGTAAAGCTAATGTTGTAGCTGATGCCCTAAGTAGGAAATCCTTACAAGTGTCCCGTTTGATGGTGAAGGAGGTTGAGTTAATTGAGCAGTTTAGAGACCTAAATCTAGGGATGACCTTGACCACTAAGGGCATAAGAGCTTGCCATCTTAGTGTGACGAGTGAATTCAAGGAAAGAATTGCTCAAACCCAAAGGGAAGATACATAATTTCAAGAAAACTTAGAAGGTAAAAGCTAATAAATTGAAAGGTTTTACCCAGGGAATGATAGTTTGTGGAGGTTTGAAGGTCGTATATGTGTACCTGCTAATGGTGACCTCCGAAATGATATTTTGGAGGAAGCCCATAAGAGCCATTTTACCCTTCATCCCGGTGCCACCAAGATGTATCAAGATTTGAAGAAGATGTTCTGTGGCCAGGATTGAAGAAGGATGTGTGCACATGGGTGAATAAGTGCTTGGTGTGTCAAAGGTCAAGATTGAGCACTAAAGACCCTCTGAATGTTGCAACCCCTACCAATCCCCAAGTGGAAGTGGAATAGTATCTCTATGGATTTTGTAACCAGACTACCGAGGACCCAAGTAAATCATAACGCCATTTGGGTAATAGTGGATCGTTGACTAAATCAGCCCACTTTTTACCTATTAAGGTGACTTATTCCTTGGATAGGTTAGCACAGTTATATATTCAGGAGATAGTAAGATTACACGAGTACCGTCGATGATAATCTCTGTTCGGATCCGCGATTCACGACCACTTTTGGGAGCCTTTTAGAAGGCGTTTGGTTCAAAGCTGTGTTGAGCACGGCTTATCACCCCCAACGGACGGTCAATCTGAAAGAACTATCCAAACTTTGGAAGACTTGTTGAGGGCATGTGTTTTAGATCAAAGAGGGAGTTGGGATAAGTACCTCCACTTATTTAATTTGCATATAACAACAGTTATCATGCAAGTATCCGGATAGCACCATACGAGACCCTCTATGGATGGAAGTGTCAATCACCTCTATGTTGGTATCAGCCCGAGAGCAAAGTCTACTTGGACCGAATATTGTGAGGGAAATGATGGAACAAATCAAGAAGATTAGGGATAAGATTCTCACCGTCAAAGTCGACAGAAAACTATGCGGACAAGCGGCGAAAACCTAGATTTTCAAGAAGGGGACCATGTGTTCCTAAGAATCACCCCCACCACATGCATAGGCCGAGCAATGAAAGTAAAGAAATTGAGCTGAGATTTTCTAGTCCGTTTGAAATCCTTAGCAAAATAGGATCTGGAGCCTACCGCATAGCCCTACCCCCAAGTCTTAATAACATATTGAAGTATCACTTAAATTTTATTATGCATTGATTCAATCATTTGCTAGGGTTAAAAATTATGAGAACTCTGGTTTGAGCTGTGAATTGGTGGTCCCCGACCACTAAATTTTTACAATTTACTGAAGGAGTTAGACAAATCTTGCCCTGTCTTGAAATTTTTACAGGGTCTCCTAGACATATCGAGGTGTCATATAGAATTTTGTGGCTCTTGAAATAGCTGTTTGATATGGTAATTAAATATTGTGCCTAAGACAGGTAATCTGAAAGTGCTTGAATGTGAGAATGGCTAAAAATTTGTGGTAAAATGATATTAGTCCAAGTGCATGGCATATGAATGCATGCTAATTATTTCAATTACTTATCCATGAGACATGGATGAGCCTCTAATATGATTGAATACCTACTTATAATTTAAGCATGCTTTTGAGAACAAAGTATTTGATGTTAGCTATTTGGCCATATAACTTGTGACACATAAATGCATGCTAGAGGAAATAAAGAGTGGTTTATGAGAGATAATTGAAATTGCATTGTGAATGAAATACCTACATGTGGCTTATGCATGCATTTGAGAAAGAGAATATATATGAACTTAAATTCTGCATGTTCTGACATATGGACAAAACAAAACAAGACTTATATTGAATGAGGGGACGGAGGAAAAGAGGAACCTCCCTAAATATTTTGAGTCGATAGATGTATTGGCTACAATAGATCCTTGTGTACTTCAGAAATGGAAAAAAATGAAGTTCGAATGATCACATATAGGACTGAGCCTCGCCCCTACAAGCAATTATTTCCCTTTTGTGGTGTGATCCACTACAAATACCATTTGGTATAAATTATTTATTATGGAATTGTCCACGACAAATACCCGTTGGTATAAACTAATTCTTTCCTATGTCAATGAAAGAGAAAAATGCACTAATTTGGTCTTTGTGGCTATAAGTGAAACCATGACACTCTAAGATAAGTTCATTGTGTAATGCCCGGGACGAAGCAGGGAGTGATCGCTTGTGCGAGAAGGCACGGACAAGGAGTGGCTCCTGCCTCCAGCGGAAGGATACATGAATGAGCCGATTATATACCCCAATGGGATCCTTAGTTTATATAGGTATAGGACTATACAGTTAA
>JAMLFY010000879.1:0-21535 GCA_030441495.1 Dalbergia oliveri
AATCATGCAATATATATTAAAGATTCATTTTAAAGTTCTAAAATCATCCCTTCAAGTAGGTATCTTTAACAATCAATCACTTAGTACACATATATCATAATGTCTCAACAAATAGTAAATCATCCTAGGTAGTACATTTAGAATAAGATGGGTATGCATATAATACATCAGTGAACTTATCTCAAAGTGACATGGTTTCACTTATGGCCATAGAAATCAAATCAGGAGATTTTTCTCTTTTTATCGACATAGGAAAGACTTAGTTTATACCTAACGGGTATTAGCCGTAGACAACTCCACAATAGATGGTTTATACCAAATAGTATTTATAGTGATCACACACAAAGGAAATAGACGCTCTATCTACTAAGCTGATTCCTATACGTGATCATCAAACTTCATATTTTTCCATTTCGAATCTCACATAGATTTATTCTTGCCCAATACGTCTACTCGACTCAAACTATCTTTAGGGAAGTTCCTATTTTGCCTTCCCTTATAATATATCTAGGAAGTTGCTCTTTTTGCCTTCCTCTCATTCAAATTAAGTCTTGTTTTTATTTTGTCCATATGTCAACACAATTAAAGTTTATACATTCTCTTTTCTTTTTCCAAATGCATGCATAAAGTAGGTTGACATTCATTCACAATATAATTTCAATCATGCCTCATAAACCACTATTTACTTCCTCTAGCATGCATTTATGTGTCACAAGTCACATGTCCAAATAGTTAACATCAAGTATTCATGTCATACTAGAACCCAAAATGCCATTATTTAATCAATTCAAAGCATTGTTTCATTTTCCAGAACAATGGCAAATTTCACACCTTTGTAGCACAAATTAAGTTGCCTATCAAACAATCAATTCAAAGGCTATAAAAACTTTCCAAGACACTTCAATGTGTCCACAAGGTTCTATAAAAATTTTAGAGCAAAAGAGTTCTCTAACTATGTTAACAAAATTAGACAAATTGGTGTGAGATGACTTAACCTTAGCTTAAACCCAAAATTCATAATTTTTAACCCTAGTAAATGATTGAATCAATTCAAAAGAAAAATCAAGGTTGAACTTCAAGGTGTTCTCAACATTGTGTAAAAATTTTAAAAGAAAAAAAATCATTTTCTATTTAAAAAAATTAGCAAAATTAAGTTTCAAGACTAGAAATTTACATAGCACATATATAGTCTTGGTTCATGATTTTATTTAGGCGGTTAAAGTCTTTATCATACTCCAAAAAATTCTCAAAGTTGCCTTAGGATGTTAAATTTAACATATATTTTTAATAGCTCGAAAATATCCACAATAGTACCAGGAAATTCAAGTTTTATGGTTGCCTATGTAAAAACCGAAAATCCAGCATGATTCTCAAAATCTCTTTTCACAAAAATGACTTCTAACATCATCAAAACACTCCATCAAAATTAACACATCAATATCAATATATTATCAAATAATACAACTAAAAACATCAAACTAAATTAGTAGTTAAAATAGAAAAATGGATTTGAAAGCAAAAGAGGTTTAAAAGCCCTACTTTGGTGGCTTTAAGGATCTTGGCTTTTTCAGAGGATCTTGCTCATTTCAAGGCCACCAAATCAACATTAAACCCTTCCCTAGTAGATGATGAGTCTTCAAAGTAGAAAAGATTGATGGATTCAAATTCTAATTGGTTAGTTTGGTAGATATTGAGGAGTGGAACAAGTTTTGTGAAGAGAGTTTGTGATTTTATCAAGTGTAGGTTAGGAAAATGGAGATTTGAAATCAAGTTTTTATGGTTTTTCTTTGTGAAGAAGCCATGGAGGGTGCTGGTCCTTTAATGGCTGAGAATGACAAGGAAAAAGATGACAAAGTTAGGTGGTTTGAAGTGATCTTGTTATTATAAAGAAAGCATTTATGTAATCAAAGTGTATTTCTTTTCCTTTTTAAAAAGAACCAATGGAATGGATGGCTAATGGATGGCCAGATTTAATCTTGTTAGTCAAGATTAAATCTCTGCCATCCACTTGGCTTTAAAAGATAAGCATTATCATATTGTAAGGATTAAACTATCTTTGAGTGGTGGAAATCGCACATCGAAATTTACCGAACGAGTAAAATGCGTATCCAGGTAATCAAACATTGCCTGAAATTAATTTAGGTATAAAATTCTCTTTTTAACTATTTCTAACCTTAACCTCTCTTCTTCTCAGTCCTGGGCATTCCTGTTGAATCTAGGATTTTGGCTATTTCATTGTGTGGCCCGCAAGGTCATTATTCACCCATTTTAAATTTTTTTTTTGTTTTGACAAGTTCGTTGGCCATTTTCATCATTGCTAAATTGTCATTTTTGAATGAACGATTAATAAAGCTCAAATTAATTTTTAAAATAATTTTTTTAGGGTGTTACATTAGCCAAACCCTTAGTGGGTGTCAATTCTATGACCTTAAGTAAAATTGCATCATTGTTGTGTGATATCATAACTAATGAAAGTAACCACTGCCATAAATTTATCTTTTGAAACAATGATTGAACAACTCTTAATCTAAGGAATTCTTGTGCAAGTAATTTTCTTATTATAATTTCTAAATTTAATTTAGTTGTTACAATTTCTAAAAACCTAATTCTCTGAATCAATTAGAACACTTCCTTGTGAGACGACTTAGTTGTGCCCTTTAATACATTTTTTGTGCAACTTGGTACTTTATAACTTGTTAATTTGTTGCCTGCAGGTGACATTTGCACCAAATTTTGGTGCCGTTGCCTGAAAAGTGTGTGATTTGAATTCCTTTTTCTTGTTTTGATTAATTCTTTTTTTTATATTTTCATTTTTATTTTTTATTTTATTTTTTTATTCTTTTGTTTATTAATTTTTGTATTGTCTTTTTTAAAAAAATTTTCAGTTCATTTTAATTTAGATTTTATTTATCTTTTCTTTGTTCCCTGGTGTATTTTGTGGTTGCCATAATTTAATTTTATGACCCGTTTCCTTCCTAATTTTCCCATACTACCGATTAATCTGAGATTTAGAAACTGCCAAATGGCTTAGGAAGGTGCGAAGGAGATAATTAATTTATCAGCCAACCCTTCTTCTTCTGATACAACTAGGGAATTTGATAATTCTTTTTATTTTTCTCCTAAACTTTCGAATTTACCTGAGTGTTTCAGGAAATATGCCTGACAATAAAAGGACTTTGAAGGAGCTTGCTGCCTAAGACTTGAACTACCAACCTTTGGGGATCATTTACCCTGACCAAGGAGGTGACTTTGAGCTCTACGGACTCCTGCACCACTTGCCTAAGTTCCATGGGCTATCTGGGTAAGCACACAAACATCTCAAACAATTTCATGTGATTTGTGTAACGATGAAGCCTCAAGGGGTAACGGAGGACCAAATCAAGCTAAGGGCCTTCCCATTTTCCCTTGAAGGCTCTAAGGATTGGTTCTTCTACATCCCCAATGGAACAGTTACACTGGGCTAGCATAAAGCGCATATGTTTGGAGAAATTCTTCCTAGCTTCTAAGGCTGACCCAGGAAGATATTTGTGGCATTCAACAGTTGGTGGGTGAGTCTATCTATAAGTATTGGGAGATGTTTAAGAGATTGTGTGCCTGTCCCCAGGATTACAGAGCAACTCCTTATTCAATATTTCTATGAGGAACTACTAGTTATGGAGAGAGCATAATTGACACTGAGTGGGGGTGCATGAGTTAACAAAACCCTATTGTAGCTGAGCCTTGATAGAGAACATTGTAGAGACTTCTAGCATTGGGTTTAGAAGCTGTGTGAATACCCATAATGTGAGTAAAGTGTCTCCAATGGATAATAGCAATGTGGAGCAGAAACTAGATGAGATGACTGAGTTCCTAAAACAAATAGCCTGGAATCAAGTTGGGCAAGTTCCTTCACCTCAATCAGCTTGTGGTATTTGTTCTTGTAATACTCATACTACTATGTATGTCCACAACTATAGGAGGACCTCACCTTAGTTGCTGCTAGTAATGTGTTCCTTAGAAGACCTCAGAATCAAAACAACTAGCAGGGGTATGACCCTTTAGCTAGCACATATAACCTGGGTTAGAGAGATCACCCCAATCTGAGGCGGAATAGCTCATCACAATAGCAGCAAATATGTTCCACCGAGCAAAAACAGGAGAGCTACCCACATGTCTACCAACAACCATCATTCCAGTCCTGCCTCTCTACAACCTCTCGCACTACCTGCCTCTCTCCACCCTTTCACACCATGGAGGAGATGATGAAAATGATGATAGAAACACAGAGGAAATAGGAACAAGCCATTCAAGAGATGAGAAATGCAATTGTGAGGTTAGAGAGTTCCCAATCCGATGGGGAGTGCATCCACCATTCCTTCAGAGACATTCTAACCCAAGGGGAACATTTCTACTATTACTTTGAGGTCTGGTATAGTTTTGCCTGAGGTTGCTAGTCCCCAGAGCAGATTGTGGTTGAGAGTCAACAGGATGAGACAGTCGGCAGAGATAGGAGATAAGCCTGCACCCCAGCAAAAGCAAGCAAAAGAGCTGGTAGAAAGACCCATTCCATTACCCTTCCTATAAAGAGTTGCAAGGTCAAGAGGTCCAATGGTTAGAGTTAGAGAAAGACCTTTTAGAGACCTTTCAAAAGGTAGAAATCAATATCCCTTTATTAGATGCAATAGGCAGATTCCAGGGTATGCCAAATTTTTGAAAGATTTGTGCATCAACAAGAGGAGATTACAGGGCACTGAGAAAGAGAATGTGATCTGGGGGTGAATGCTTCCTCCATCATCAAGCCAAGGCAACCTGCCACCCAAATGTAAAGATCCAGGCACATTCAATGTTCCCCTACCATTAGGAACCTACAAATGAGCAAGCCATGGTGATCTTGGAGCTGGCATTAATGTTATGCTAAAATCACTGATAGATCCTTACACTTTGGGGAGCTCAAGCCCACTGGGTTGACAATCCAACTTGCCAACCATAACATCACAAAGCCAGAGGGATTAGAAGATGTCCTGTAAAGGTAAATGATTTTATATTCCCTGTTGATTTTTATGTGCTTAAGATGGAGAATAACACTGATGCCGAACAGAATACATTAATCTTGGGAGACCCTTTAAAAATTGCTAGAAATAAAATTGATGTTTATGCTAGTACATTATCCATGGAGTGTGGGACTTGAAAACCCAATTTTGTTTGTCTTGATGCTATGAAATTCCCCTTGAGGAACACTTGTGTTTGGCATTAATGTGATTGACTCCCTAGTAGAAGATACATGTGATATTTTACTTGGTAAGGATTACAACAACTTTCCATTTTTTCTTCTCCTATGGGATATGATGAATATGTTGTGGTAGAGTTTTCCAAGTTTTTACAGAGGTACACCACCCAAGCAATAGTCATCAATTTGCTAAGTGCTCCATGACTATCCCATGTTGGGTAAGAAGCCTGCAAGGGGCAATGGACCTACATAAGCCTTGGGCAAAAATGATGCTGGAAGCCTAAAGTCTAGATGGAAAGGACCATTCTGGTCACCATGTGCACCCTAATGGTGCAATTGAATTAGAAAATTCCAAGGTGGTTTCGGTGCACTATTAATGAGCATTGGCTGTATACCTCCATGAAGCCCCAAGGACTAAGGGCTTAGTTAGCCTATTTTTGGGTTGAAGCTACACACCCTCCATGATGGTCCTACTGTCCAACTTAGGGACATTAAAGCAAAATGCTGGGTGGAGACAACCCACCGTGAGGTTTTTTACCCTTCCTTTTTTATTTTCTGTATTTTATTTATTTTAGTTTTGTGTCTTGTATCATATTCATTTTTATTTGCTTTTTACACTATCCTTTTGGCACCTTAGAGGTTATATGCATAGACTCACACCATATGCACTATATTGACATGCTTGGCATTGACTTTATTTTGTATTGCATGCTTGGTGGATTCACTGCCTTGATTGGATTGAGTACATGCACTTTTATTTGTGAGATTTTTAGCCTCTTTGATTGGACTATCATGTGTCATGCTTATTTGTTCATGTGTTTTCTCTTTTGGATTTTTATTCTAGAACTTGCTTAGGGTCTTGTTTGAAATATATTTTTCATATGCATGCTTGAATATGATTGAGGTATTTTTTCTTATTTTAGCCACTTGCCTATATAACCACCTTTTACATGTTCCCATCGTTTAGCCCCTTTGAGCTTTATTGCCCATTCTTTTGTTTCGGCACATCCTTAGCCAAGAGTGAAAAACAAGGAAAATACCTAACTTTTTAGGTTTAGGAGAGCATTTGTGCATCTCTTATATGTGCTTGAGCATAAGTGTGGGGAAAGCATGAGGACATGCCAAATTACGTTGGGGAGAAACAATGTGTACAAAAATAAATTCAGGAAGTGCACCAATAAGGCACACAAAAAAAAAAAAGAAGTTTGGTTGAAGGTGTGCCACATTGCAAAAGATAGGCCTGTAATTGTGTTAAGATGGATAAAGTGTACCCTTAGGCACTTATGCTCTTGGGGTATGCATTTGCTTTCCTTTGACTAGAGGTTTAACTCAGGCCTTTATATTTTCCCACCTTCACCTAAGCCCCATCACAACCAAAAGCAAGTCCTCTTGATTCAGATATGCATGTGTGTGACAAATGGAGAATGACACCTTGACAAGCCTATAGTAATGCATTTTCATTTGAGGTGATTTGAGTGTATATCTTATCCTAAAACACTTGAGTGAATGAGTGACAAACACTAACTTTGGGAGGATTTTTGTACTTGATTCATTCATCATGTATATGGATTCTACCTTGTGTGCTATGTCCTCACTCATGCCTTGCTTGTTGAGATCCTCTTTGATTGTTGGTGTGAAAGCTCATTGCTTATTAGTTCCATTGGATTAGTGTATTGTTATTTTCCATGCATCATGCATTTTTAGAGTTAGGAGTCCAGCGATTTGCCACATTCATCTGAGTTTCTTGCATGAGGACATGTAATTGTTTAAGTGCGGGGAGTTTGATAAGTTGCATTTATGCACTCATTCTCTGTCCTAACTCTAGACATTTTACATTTGAATTGTACTCAATTGATGATTGAATTACTGAATTTATACTTTGTCCTCAATATGCATCATTGGTTAATTTCATAGCTATAAAATTGTTTTTGGTGCATAATCATTTCTTGGAAGTGTTTTGTGCTTTTAACCTCTTTCCAGGAGTGTTGTTTGTTAATAAGGACTTCCAGGTTGGTGCACTGAGAGAGAAAGGGACTGAAGCAACATTGGAGACCCCCAAGCAGGTGGCAGAGGAACATAATTTTTGGAATTCCTAAAGGACTGCCTAGGTGGTCATATGCGAGTAGCCTGCGTTCAGCGGATGGGAATTTTGCAAGCTGGGCATTTTAGTTTTATTCCTTTTAGGTTTATAAGGGGACAACAACACATAACTTTCTCAGACTCTCATACTTCTCTCTCTTATCTCTCTCTCTCTAGTTTTTGGGAGTTCCCAATCTTTGTTTAGGCTCCCATTCAGGATTGTAATTTACCACTTTCCTTCAACAACGATTGTGACACTCCACCCATAGAGGAGTAATCTCTTTATCGTGTGCAAAGATCCTAGGATTAAGTTTGTTCTTGAGGTTCCCAATTTTAATTGCAATTCATGGTTAGTTTTTCTTCCTGGTTTACTTTCTTTTTGATATCAATTGCGAAGATTATTGTAATTGTGTTTTTAAGAGTTGTTTGGTTGTGCATTCGTTCGCATGCAGAATTTAGATACCATTGGGGTATTGGTTGATTGATTTAATTACATCCAATTGGTAAGGGATTGAAATTAACTCTAGGAATTAGGTTGCTGTAATTGGTAGTCAAACTGGCATAGGTTCATAGAGTCACGATCGTAAATTACTAGTTCATATGTTAGCCAAACCCTTAGTGGAGTGCGATTGTATGACCACTAATAGAATGCATCATTGTTGTGTGATATCATAACTAATGAAAGTAACCGCCGCCATGAATTTATCTTTTGAACCAATGATTGAACAACTCTTAATATAAGGGAATCCTTATGCAAGTAATTTTCTTATTATAATTTATTGATTTAATTTAGTTGATACAATTTCTAAACCCCCAATTTCTTGAATCAATTAGAACACTTCCTTGTGAGACGACATGAGTTGTGCCCTTTACTAAATTTTTTGTGCAACTTGGTACTTGTTAATTTGTTGTGGGCAACGACACTCACACCATTTAGAGACCTTTAGGTGCAGGCAGAGACCCAATACTAGACCTAAATAGTTGAGGTTGAGCCCGATGCTAGCATTCCTCCTCCTCCAAATGAGGAGGATGTCTAGACCTAGGTGGTTAGTGGCCCTTACAAGGGTCGGATATGGGATAAGGTACTACCCTGAGAGTATATCGCCATCTTGCCGAGTGGGCAGCTGATGGGGATGATGCCCTGAGGGAACATGTGCATGCCATTCAGGAGTGCAGGAGCAAGCAGGTTGATCTAGCAGGAGGAGAAGGCAGAACTCCTTTGAGGAGTGCTCGTGAGTAGCAAGTAGGGTGAAGCTGGGAGTAGGAATTGAGAGAGATCCAAGAATTAAGCTCTCCTTGGAGTGGCAAAGCAATAGAAAGCAAAGAAAGAGAAGGCTAAGTTCTGGAAGATAGCAGAAGATTCCTAGATGTGATGACCTTCTTCCGGATATGAGGCTTTAGGATCTTTTGCCTTGGTAAGATGCTCCCCTAGGTCCTACTCCCTTTTATCTCTAAGGGCCACTCATAGTTGGATGGTGCGAATGATGACGATGGTTTAGATGATGATGATGATGATGCCGACGTCACTAACAATGCCGACGTCTAAGAGTTCAGCTAGCTTTTATCTAGCTTCATTTTGTTTCCATTCTGGATTTTTTTACATTTATTGTAATTTGTATATATTTTATTGTCATAATTTGCTATTTTATTTAATCAATTTAATTCATTCATTTTATTATTTTCTTATTTAATATCAATTTGATAATCAGGTTATTATATAAATAAATAAATAAATAAATAATTACCAATCACTTCATAGTTAAATAGAATTTTTTAAAAAATTATTTTTTTACTGAAGGTATGACCGTCCGAATAAGTAATATTTTTAAAATAAATTATTTTCCATAAATCTAAATACCGTCGATAAACACATTAGTAAAAGATTAAAAAGTTTATTTTAGTTATTTCATCTTCGTTGAAAATTAAATAACCTTCTTATAAATATGTCTTCGATGGCCATGGTGGACGCCTTTTATCTAATTGTATTGACGGCTAAATATTTTATTATGCGTTGGTACACGTGTAAAAACCGATGAGTTTTTTTATTATGGTTGATAATATTCATCGCAGCTTAGAAACTTGATACCTATGTATCCGTCGGTAATGGTGTCGATTACCCGGGTTTCTGTAGTGATGCAAAGCCCCCCTGGTTTTAAGAATGAAGACTTTCCCAACCATGTTTCAAGCTGACAAAGGCTTTCTATGGTCTAAAACAAGGTTTTCGAGCTTGGTATGAAGACTAAGCACCTTCTGCTGAAGAATGGGTTCAAGAAAGGTAATGTTGACACTACTTTTTTTACTCTTGAACAAAATAATCACTTCTTGATAGTTTAAATATATGTTGATGACATTATATTTGGCGCCTTCTATCATTTCTCTGAAAAGTTTTCTACATTGATGCAAAAAGAATTTGAGATGAGCATAGAGGTGAACTCAAGTTTTTCCTAGGTTTGCAAATAAAATAACAAAAAGAAGGAACCTATCAAGAAAATATACAAAAGAACTTCTGAGAAGGTTCAATATGGATAAAGCCAAACCTATGAGCACCTCCATGTATCAATCTCAAATCATTGATGCTAATGAGAATGACGAAAAGATATCACAAAGTAATTATAGAGGAATCATTAACTCACTTTATATCTTACAGCTAAACCGGACATGCAACTAAGTGTAGGAATTTATGCTAGATTTCAATCTAACCAAAAGCAATCACACTTAAATGCGTTAAAAGAATTTTCAGATATCTATCTGGTACTACTAATCTTGGCCTATGGACAAGAAAGGTACATTTTGTGAGCTTGGTAGGTCGCGTGATGCTAATTTGCAGGAGATATAGTAGAGAAAGCACTAGTGATTGCTCCGTTTCTTTGGAAAAAGTTTAATCACTTGGTCGTGCAAAGCAATAATACCATTGCACTCTTTAATCCGCGAGCTTAATATGTAACCTTGCAACTTACTTGATCTTATGTTGGAGATAAGGAATTAGCTAGAAGAATATCACCTAAGGTATTCCAAAATTCCTATCTTCTATGATAATAATAGTGCTATTAATCTTGCTAAGAATCCTATCCACACTCTAGATCCAAGCACCTTGATATTAATCATCATTTTATTCAGGATCATGTTCAAAAGGAGATGTTGAGTTAATATTTGTGAATCCTGAAGACTAAATGTCAGATATATTCACAAAATTATTAGCTGAAGATCATTTTTGTGTTTTGAAAAGGATTTTAAACTTAAAGGTTTTTAAATTTGCATAAGCATTTATACACAAACATCTTTGGGTACTCTCTCTCTTCACTACTTCGAACTCTAAGCCCAAAAAGGGCCATCAATTTGCAAGACAACATAATCAATTTGAAGATCAATTATCAGTTTGGCAATGAAAAGAAGGAGCGATAATTAGAAAGGAAAGTTGAAAATCTAGAAAATGAGGAATGTATGGCCTCATGAAGTTCAAGGATATGGAGATGAGTTTTTTATGAAAATATAATAAGACTGAAGGGGTAGAAAATGGAAGTTGAAGCTTAGTAAGTAACTCCTTTAGAAAGTGACCTCAAGCATAAAAAATCACTTTTTCTAAATGATAATGAAAAAGCTGGATAATTTCCACTCTTTTCCCATGTCTCTTAACCTTCAATCATGTCACGTCCCATCACTTAAATAACTCCCCACTCCTCACACTTTTACCGTCATCTTCTACCATATGCTTCCTCAAATTGTTTCATTTTCCTTCTTCTCAAACCCTCTCTGTAACTGCACCATCTCTCACAAACCTTCATCCTCCAAATCCATTCAAGCTTCAACCTTTCTTCTCCATCCCCTACATACATACCCATAATGGTTGAAGGAAAAGATTGATTTGTAACATTTGATATGGGAACGCTCCCCATGTATGATAAATCTATTGAGGAGCATAAGCCGAGAATTTTGCTCTACGAAGGGTAGCCCCTGGAAATGGCTGAGCAAGGAATTAATGACTCAAGTCATCTCTCCTTAAAGTTATTACCTTTCAAGGATACAAAGGGTTTTTCAATATGACCGACGTATTTTTATAGGAATGGTGACATCTTTCTACTCACAGTCAGCGGGGTGTCAGAACCTGTCTTACAACCTATATTAGGCATTCTACTTGGAGTTGAGCACTAAAGATCTCTTGAACATCACTCACGCACTAATAAGGGACTCAGATTATCTAAAGTATAATTGGTATACGAATCTTAGAGTCTCACTTGAGGAGGTCTCCAAATATCTCAAACCACCTAATCACCTACCCAGAGCAGGCTAGGTCTTTATTCTTATCCATTTCTCTTCTTCCAAGGTTGGGAAACATGCACTTGCTAGTAAGAATGGATTGTATGTTGCTCTTCTGCGCTAACAATGAGGAAAGTTACCTCCAAGACTTATCTTTGACTATATGATCAGCTCCACCTCCATAGAAGAAGAGAAGATTGCCTCTGTTCCTTATGGAATCTACTAACTAAAGTGTTTGAGCACCTGAAGTATCCTTTGAAAATGAGTGGTATGAATATATGGTTGGAATTGAATATACCATACTCTTATTAATGGGCTCAAAGAACACCTACACGTGGACCCTCAATAGGTCTCACATAATGAGATATGTCAATCAAAGAAGTCGCCAAGGATATTGAAGAACATAAAGAAAAAGGTAGAAGAGGAATAATGATCTGTCATCATAGCTTTAATGAAAAACCTGAGGTAATTATCAAATATGGAGGATTACCCACTTCATCATCTACACCATCAAAATCCAAGGAAAAATCAAAATCCTCTTATTTGGATTGGACCAAGGATGCAGGGGGCAATATCAGGTCAAAAAGGAAGCACCCTTTCTTTAGAGCAAAAATCCTCAGAGTTCCAAGAGACAATCCTTAGACAATAACAAGGGAAGTGTAGTTTTAGAAACTGATTTAACTCTTGCTTCTCAATTCACTTCCTATCTCTATTGACGAACCCTTCAATGAAGCTTCATCCCATCCCTGGATTGTCTCCATTCTCAGGTGTTACGCCTCAACAATCCATCTTCAACTTGCACAACCTCCAAGCTTTCCTAGAGTGCAAATGCCTACAAAATCAACAAAACATATTTGATTGGCTGAATAAAATAGAAACTCAATCATGCAAACATGAAGCACTTTTAGAGGAGATTCTTCAAGAGTTAAGGTGCCAGGGCTAATGATGGTGTTCCTAACTTTCAGCACACCTCCTTTTTGTTGATGTTAAATAGGAGAGAAGTTTAGAGAAGAAAATCTTGTGTTGAGAAAATAGGGGGAGTACACTTTCAGCACACCTCTTTTTAATGATGAGATAGTTTTTTTTATTTTACCCAAGTATGATTTCTATTCTATTTCATAGTTTCTAATATTTTAGCTTCTATACATCCTTTTAGCTTTTGCTTGCCCTGTATTATATATATATATATATATCTTGGTGCGAGCCTATGTGAAAGATTTCTTTAAGTCTTCTGTTACAAAATCACATGTTGTAATACTTATATGAAATGTTTCTTAGCTCATAATATATAAGCTCAAACTTGCTTTTGCTACATTTTATTAGGATTGGTCCCTATTGAGCTTTAGAAACCTTTTTGTTGCAATATTATGATATGATATTGGTTTAAGGTTTCTATGTGTGTCAAAATGATGGATTAGTTTTTCATACATACTCTATACATTATTTTAATATAAGTATTCATGTTGAAAACAAGTAGAATAAAGATATGCTAAATAAGAAAATTAATCAAGATAAAATATTACAACTATTACTTGTTTCTTTATTCAAGCATGAGTTATTCTAGAAGTTTTGTTTTTACTAAAAAATCAAGCTAGTTTTGTTGAAAGGGCTTAAATAATATTTTTTTTAATGATGTTGATACTTCATAAAAGTACTCTGAGTAACTTCAGAAACTTTATTAACAATCAAAATAGTCTGATTTTAAGTCACTTAAGGCTATAAAACGTTTTTATCCTATTCATATCTTGTTTAAGAAAAGGAGTTCCTGAAATTTACATCATGCAAATGAGTTGAAAGAATATTGTTTATCACATACTTTTTTATAATATTTTTTTAATATCTTTTCAAAAGATTTTCTTCAAATTGGTTTGTCATCATAAAAAAGGGAGATTGTTCGCTCCAAAACCCTTCAGAAAGCTTCAATGTAATAGGTTTCAAATGACAACAAAACCAATTTAAGGAAAAATATTTTAAAGAATAACAGATGTCCGCCTTGAGTTTGAAGTAGCAAACAAGTTCCTTCGTTGGCATAACATGGCTCATTACGTGAAAAATTTCACTTTACATGTGCAGACACATGATTTATCTCGTATAAAGAGATAGGAATCAAACAAAGCGATGTTTATATCATGATTTGAGCATATACATGCCTAACGATTAAAGAAATACAACCAGGACAATAAACCAACTTTCAGGATGTTAGAAAGTAGCACTAGACTTCAGAAGTAAGCTGAAATTGAAGATATCAATCAAACTTTGAGCAAACATGCTCTACAATCTTCAATTATCATGTGCACAATCATTTTATCAACAACAAGCTTTGATTGAAGACTAAAAGACCAAATTTTTATCAAGGAACGATATCGCAAATTAGAAAGTTCACTTCATTGTGAAACGTTGAACCTTATTGGAAAAGGAAGGAAAATTCAAAATTCAAATTTAAAGTCAAATCCAATGACAGTACTCTGCATGTCATTTCTTCTACCAACTTGGTTAATCCAACTTTTAGAAGAAAAGGTTCAAGAACCATGATCAAAAGTAAAAAGTTGTTTCTGAAAGACTTCAGAAACCTTAACTTTACAACGCTTTGGTAGATCTAACAAAAGTCAAACTACTCCTTCTGACTAGACATTCCAAGACACAAACAGATGATCAACATGTGTCATTCAAGATATCTTAAGGAAGAAGTCATTCAAGTTATCCCAAGTTATTCATTGATATCTTAAGGAAACTTGAGTGTAGGTTAGTTTAGTTGCAAACCCAAACACAAACCTTTATATTCTCGATTCAGTGGTGTTGAGTTTAGCTTGGAGAAGCTAGTCAAATACTACTAAAACTGGACAGTAAAGTTATTTTACTGGTCATGATTTAGCTTGGAGTGGTTATTTAAAGACTACTTGCTTTAGCTTCAGGAGGCTGGTCAAAGATGATTCTGCGAGCTTAAAGAGGCTTGTGAATAACTACTTGGTTTGTGATAGTAAGGATTTTCTAGTAGTCAAGGCTAGAGCTTGGGAAAGCTATTGTAAAGACTATCCAGTTTTCTTGGTGTTGAAAGGTGTTAATGAAACTGACTTGTGGTTGAAAACTTGAAGTAGGTAAAGTTAGCCGAACCAATAGGAGAAAAAGATATATGCAGGTATTATCTTTTCCTTATCTTTTAATTTTTGTTGTTGTTATCTAGCTATATTTGCTTAAAGTTTATCTTTTTAATTATTCTATAACATACCTGCCATTCAGAAAGTAACTTTCTAAATCTTAACATTGTTTCCGCTACTAAAAGCTTGAAGTTTGATAGTATTGTGTTAATGTTTTAGAAGCTAAAAGGGAAAGAAAAACGTAGCATGATTCAACCCCCCTTTCTCATGCACTTTTCTACCTACTCTCATCTCACTATCTCAACCTCAAAGCATTAGAAAGTCTCTTTAGAGCTTAAAATGGCCAAATCAAGAATGTCCTAGAATCTAAGGCTTGAGAAGGAAGAAATAAAAAAAGGAGAAAACAAAGTTTTAAATGTGAAGCTCAATGCCTTAGAAGTTGAAGTCATTGAAAAGAATGAGAAAAATCAGAAAATTATGTTGGAACTAGAAAGGACTTCAAAGGTTTTGAAATTTGACCTTGAAAATATGGTTAGTGGTTTAAAGAATCTTGAACTAATGTTTGTGGTCAAAGACCATATTTTCAAAGACTGGTTTAGATATGAGGATGAAATAGATGAGAAAGGAAAACAATCTTACCAAAGAAAGTAAAGAACAAAGTTTCTGTACCTTTGATAAAAGGACACCCACCTTAAAAGTGCTTATGAGGAAGAAATCTGAGAAGGTTGAGAACCTCCCTTTGAAAGACTAACCCAAAAGGACCTAAGAAAGTCTGGGTACCTGAATATAAAAAATTATATTTGTTGGCAGGTTTGTCTTAGAACGCATGTTGAACTAGGCAACAAGTGGTACATGGAGATGCTTGCCTCCAAGCATATGTCCTAATCCAAAGGGCGTTTAGAAATTAAAGTGTAACACCCTAAAAATTAATTTGAACTTTATTAGTCCTAATTTAAAAAATCTGACAATTTTATCAATGATGAGGTATGCCCAATTGACCTATCAAAAAAAAAAAAAAATTTGGGTCTGGCTATAGAAAATCTTGCCTGCTCTACCCGGTGCCTGTTGAGAACCAACCATAGAGAAATTGAAAATGCCCAAATTGAAGAAAAGAGATGTTGAGGTTAGAAAGATGTTAGGAATGAATTTATATCTAATTAATTTCTAGGTAATGTTTGATTACTCTGTCTGTTTTATCCATTTGGGTAAGTTTTGATATGCGATTTTAGCACTTACAAGTTACTTAGTGGTCAAGTAACCTTTACCAACCACTTTATGCCAAGTGGAGGGAAAGGATTCAATCATGGTCTTTCATTTATTATATTTTACTTGGAAGCTAATATCTCATCGTTCATAGAATTTTGGTGAATAGTTTTAATATTTAAAAAGCTACTTGCTCCCCAAGCTAAAGTGAACCACTTATCTTGAGCCAAGTGGATGGCTAAGATTCATTCTTTGACCAAGAAAATAATCCTAGTCATTCATATAATTTCTTTTCCAAAAAGAAAGAAATTTAGACTTTACCTACATAATTACTATACTTATATCAAGACAAACATAAAGCTACCCAACCTTATCACTCCAAGAACTCTAATTTCGGCCAAGACCTCTAAAATACAGCTTCCATGTTTCTTTCTTCCAAAACCTCCATTGACAAGCTTCAAGCTTGCAAAACCTAGCTCAAAGTCACTAAAACACTAAGATCCTTTCACAAAACTTGTTCTACTCCTCATAATCTATCAAACTAACCAATTGGAATTTCATTTCCTCACCATTTCTCACCTTTATCTCACTTCCTCCTGCCTAAGAAGGTTTGGGCTTGAATTGCGACCTTGAAGTGAAGGAAATCAATCTGGAGCACCCTGGAGCCAAGGATCCACTAGTTCCCAAGAGTAGGGCATTTTAAACCTCTTTTACTTCAACTTTGTTTCTGGATTTTCTTACTAATTTCACAATATTTTTCATTGAATTGGTTGATATGTGAATATTGATGTATTAATTTTTTGGTGTGTTTGGAATGTTAGAAATCATTTTTGTGGAAAAAGATTTTGACCATGTTGCTGGATTTTCAGTTTCTACATGGACAACCACTGATTACGAATTTTCTAAGTGAATTGTGGTATTTTCATGAGCTATAAAAATTATATGTTGAAGCTAACATGCTAAGCTAGTTCCACAATTTCTTGAGCCTTGTTTTGGACTCTGACTGCCTGAAAAAATCATGAACCATGACTATATAGGTGCTGCCTAAATTTTTGGTCTTGAAGCTATGCATTTGTCTAATTTTTTTACCATAGCAAATGGTTGAATTTTCCTTTGAAATGTTTACAGCATGTTGATACCATCTTGAAGTGTAACTGTGATTTTTATTTTGAATTGATTCAATCATTTTCTAGGGTTAAAAATTATGAATTTTGGGTTATGAGTTGAGGTTAAGTGGTTTCTGAAGCGCCAAATTGTCTAATTTTGTTAACATAGTTAGCATTATTTTTTGCTCTAAATTTTTATGGAACTTGGATACATTAAAGTATCTTGGGTAATTTTTATAGCCTCTAAATTGATTATTTGATGGGTGTAACACCCTAATAATTAACCCAATACACCTAGGAGGTTCTGATTAATTACTAGACTTTACTCTTTGCTTCAGTTCCTTAATCATGCTTTGAAAATACTTAGTGAAATTACGAGCCATTTTTTTTTTTAAACATAATTGAAAACGTGAGCCGTAACGTGAATGATTTAGCAAAATTTAAAAGACACATAGGAATTTACAAACATCACATCATAATATATTGGCTCCATCATATAGCATCCATAATTACATATCATATAGATATTTTGCCTACCAACAAATAAGACTAAGTGTAGGCAATCTAATAAAACATAAATAATATATGGATGGAAGGACATCCATTAATGGCACCTAGTAATAACACTCCAGGGATAGGGATAGATATCTGAAATATACGAGTGAAACTAGCAGGATTCAAGTTCAGCTACCCTGAGACCTCAATGTGATTCACGAACGCTTCCTTCCTTTCTAAGACGAGATGGAAAGAAAAAGAGAGGAGTGAGAAACTTATAAAAGAATCTCAGGGGTACTCACCTCATGATGCATTGTGTCATCATCATCGTCCCAGGAACCTCGGGTTATTATGAAATAGTGAGCATGCTAAGATTGATTTATTAAGTTCGAAAATATACTTTACCGAGGTTCGTCGGTTTTAATCATGCGTCTTATAATGCATCATAAACTTAGCATGTCATGTTTATAATGAACTTTTCCTTTCATATATAATAACATAGTTATGCATAAAATCACATCATATTCCTCATCATCATTTCATAATACTATGCATAGCAGAATATCATATTTCTCATCATCATCTCATAAATACTATGCATAGCAGAACATCATATTCACATAATGCATTTACTTAGTTTCTTAGGTGACTTAAAGTTACTTTCATCATCATTTTCCTGGGCCACCCTATACTCCACCCTTTTGGGAGTAATCTAGGTTATGAGCTCATACCTTGCTAGTCGTCACTAGCACATACTTATCCCTTTTGATAAGTAAAATTTTCGACTCTACCCTTTTGAGAGAACAGACTAGGGGGCAAGAATCACCTTTTCACCGCCTATAGTTTGATGGGTCCAAAGGATCATTTTCTCATATATTTTGAGTCACCTTTAAGTCTTTGCATGTTATATCATAATACAATTCTTCATTCATAATCATCATAACATTTTCTCATTTATAGTCTTATGCCGAAATAATATATACCAATGGAATCATGCATTGAGATTCCAGGAAAGAGGTGGGTCACAATGGACACGCTTAAATACCAAATTTTTCCTTAGCAAGTCTTTCCAAATTGCACTCTTAGGAATACACTTTCTTCCAGGAAAATATGTCTTTATTTCATGCATAAGTTTTCATTGTTTGCAACAGCAACTATAACATACAAACCAGGGAATCAATCAATGACACCAAATTCTTAATAAGCATCAAATCACATTTTAAGTACACATAAATTACTAGCTTCCCATAAAATTCTTACAAAGTTTTAAAACTCTTTAGAACTAATTCTTTTTGTTAAACTTGAAAGAAGTCATAGGACTTTAGGCCTAACTTAACCATGGGACCGATTTATAACTTGAAAGAATGTTCATAATTAAATATTTCACTTAAGATAAAAGGAGCAAGTCTTGAGCTTTAGAGATTTAGGTGACATCTTTGAATTATTACCATGCTATGCAACCTTATTTTAATCTTATCTTTATAAGGTGATAGCTTGGAATTATAAACATGATATGCAATTATTTCTTTATCTTTAAGATTTAAGGTGATAACTTAAAAATTAAACATGATGCAAGAACTTGTAAATATAAACATGATGCAAGAAACTAGCGGCGGTAATCCGCAAGGACCAGGAGAGAGAAGAACTCAATAATCTGAGCGGTAGTCCGCATAGGACCGGTGAGGGGGATGAGAATTACATTTTTTTTAAGCTCCAATTCAAGACTTCTTAAAGAATAAATTCTTTAACTCCAATTATCTTATTTCTTTGCTTATGATTCATAAGCAAGTCTTTGAGCTCTAGGATTTTTAGGTGATGACATAAAATAAACATGTCATGCATTGATTCTTTTAGCCATTATAAAATAAAGTGAGAGCATAAAATAAACATGAGATGCAACTTCTTTATTATCTTTAGAGATTAAGTGACAACTTGAAATTTAAACATGAAATGCAAGCTTGGAAATTTAAACATGAATATGCAAGTTCATTTATTCATTCTTGAGAATTTAGTGATGACATAGAAAGTAAACATGGTTATGCAAGGCATAAACTTAAACATGGATGCAAGTTCATTTTATTTCTTTACTAGAGCTCCTCCAAGACTTTAGAGAAATATAAATTCAACCCAATATATCTTAGCAAGACAAAGTGAAAAATACATCTTTCAAGTTCTAAACTCAAGATCATAAAAACATCATAAAAATATTATTCTTTAAAGTTTTGCATCAAGTGGAACTTTCAAGCTTTAGAGGCCTAACTTGTGATGGATTCACAACCCACCCTCAAGGTCCTCATCATCAAGCCATCATCTTAGTCCCACCTAGGCCATATGGCTGAATTGTTCAAAGAAAAAGGAAGAAGAAAACCAAATGGAAAAACTAGAGAAAATCCATGAAATCATCATTTTGAACCAAGAACAACACTTAGCAAAGCATAGAAATAAACTTAAAAACAACTCCCTACCTAATCTGATTTGAAGGAAAGGAAGAGAACTTGGTTTCCTTGAGTGAAATGAAAGAAAATATTCTTGAAAACTTGAAGAAAGAATTCAGCCAAGAGGAGGAGGAAATGAGAGCTTTTGGTGCTCCTAAAACTAGAATTTGTGTAAGTTATGAACTAAGCATCTAAACTATCTTCAAGCATGCCTATTTATAGAGATTTTGCAGCTCATAAATGGACAAAGGAAGGAAAGAAATCTGACCAAAAATTAGAGAAAAAATAAGGAAGAAAAATCATTTTGTTTGGTGGCTTAAAACATGGAATCATGTTTCCATGTTTTCATGATTCTTTGTTTTCATTCTTTGGATTTTTGTGTAATAATTTTCTGACTTATTACTCAATAATTTCGTGCATTACAGCCTTGTGGAAGAGGATTTTGTGTGTTCCATGTATTATTTAGGTGTAGGCAAGGTATTCATGCAATTTAGAGAATTTACGGTTAAGGGTTTAAGTGAATTACTAAGCAATTTGGGTGTTTTAAGCAATTTTAGGTTCTAATCAATCTAAATAAATAATTTTGACTCTAGATTAATAATTAGAATTTAATAAGCTTTAATTTGAGCCTAATATTGCTTAGGTTTCGTTTACGAATCAAAAATCTCAAAATTTGTAAAACTGCACAAGAGCAGGGAAACGGTCATTTTACTTAAAAATTGCCCGAGACCACCCGAGCTTAACCAATGGTTAATCATGGCTTAAAAACACCTTTTAACACATTTTAGTGAGGTTCGGTCTTATCCGACGGATTTAATTAAAAGAGTTTAAGGGCGTTTTGGTCATTTGCGTCCAAGACTCAAAATTAGGATTCTTCTCCTCTATTAACACACATAACACAAACAATCCCTTATTAACATCAAAACATCCCCTTGAGGATGGGTGGGGCCCACGATCCTCATTTTGAGAAAATAACCTCAGGGCATTTTGGTCATTTTACACGTACAGAAATTTGGGGTTTGCAATACTTGCACGAATTGCTCCTAACTTCTCTTCTAACGTTATATTCCTTTATTAAGGATTGTTTGGTCTCAAATTTTATATAATATTTACCTACGGTAATTTAATTCCTAATGATAGTAAAAATTACAGTAAAATTGGGCGTTACATTACTCCCCTCCTCAAGTAATTTCGCTGTTTAACCGTGTACACCTTAGATAGTCTTGGACACCGTGACTGCAATCTTATTCAGCTTCCATGTAACTTTTCTGTTTTCATCTTGTCCCCATGCTACTTTGACTAGGGTACAACCTTGTTCCTTAAACCCCTGAAATTCTCCTGAACGAATTCGTGGTGGAACCTAAACGTTAGGTCATCTCTTAATTGTATGTTCCTCTAGGATATTACCTTGGTAAGTTTAGAATGACAGATTCCCCTTAACTTGGAGACATGGAAAACATCATGAAGGTTGGCAGAAGAACTTTGGTAGGGCTATACGGTAGGCTACAGAATCTATTTTGCTAGGTATTTCAATGGAACCAGAATCTTGGGTCTAATTTCTTTATTTTCATTGTTCTTATGCCCCGGCCGGGGTGATCTTAGGAACACATGGTCCTCTGAAATCTAGCTCGGCTTCGCGCTGTCGCATAGTTTTTCTGTTGA
>JAMLFY010000880.1:0-21529 GCA_030441495.1 Dalbergia oliveri
AGATAAAGGAGCAAGTCTTGAAGCTTTATTGATTTAGGTGATAACTAGAATCATAAACATGCTATGCAACCTCATTTTAATCTTGTCTTTATAAGGTGATAACTTTAAATTATAAACATGATATGTAAGCTTGAAATTTTAACATGATATGTATGTCCATATTATTATATCCACGAATTAAAGTGATCGTGAAATATAAATATGATTATGCAAGTTGTAAATATAAACATTATGCAAGAGCTTGAAACTAAACAAACTAGAGCGGTAGTCCCCACTGGAAGCCCCGTAAGAGAGAGAATCCTTAATAAGAAAATAATAAAAATTCTAAGCCCGGAAGTCCACGCCTACTCGTGAAGAGAGAAGAATCTGATTACATCTATTAAGTTCCAAACTCAAAAGAGTTTTAAAGAATTAATTCTTTGACTCCTCAATAACCTAAGGAAATTGAAAGAGTTTTGAGTTCTTATTATCATTTTGAATAACCTTATTTCTTTGCTTTGTGATACTTGGGTAAGTCTTTGGGCTCTAAGAATTTAGGTGATGACATAATAATAAACATGTCTGGATTATTCTTTTAGCCATTATAAAATAAAGTGAGAGCATAAAATAAATATGAGATGCAACCTTTTATCATCTTTAGAATTAAGCTACAATCTTGAAATATAAATATGTAATGCAGTTCCTAAACTCAACATGAGAATGCAAGTTCATTTATTCATTTTTTAGAATTTATTGATGACATAGAAAGTAAACATGGTTATGCAAGGATGAAACTACATCATGCAAGTTCATTTTATTTCTTTACTAGAGCTCTTCCAAGACTTTAAGAAGAAATATAAATTCAACCCAATATATCTTAGCAAGACAAAGTGAAAAAATACATCTTTCAAGTTCTAAACTCAAGATCTTTATTTTTACATCATAAAAACATAATTTTTTAAAGTTTTGCATCAAGTGAAATTTTTAAAGCTCCCAGAGGTTAACTTGTAATTTACAACCAACACTCAAACTACCTCATCATTTAAGCTATCGATTATATTCCCATATAGGCCTTATGGCCAAAATGTTCAAAGGAAAAGAAAAAGAAAACCGAATGGAAAAGCTAGAGAAAGTCCATGAAATCATCATTTTGAACCAAGAACAACACTTAGCAAAGCATAGAAATAAGCTTAAAGACAACTCCCTACCCACGCCCTTGAAAGAAAGGAAGAGAATTGGTTTTCTGGAGTGAAATGAAAGAAAATCTCTTTGAGAAAATGAAGAAGAAGTTTCTGCTGATGGGGAGGAGGAAAGAAAGTTTTTGTGCTTTGTAAAAACTAGAAATTGTGCAATTATGAGCAAGGCTTCTAACACTCCTTAAGTATGCCTATTTATAGAGATTTTGGAGCTCATGAAGGGACAAATGAAGGAGGCATGGGTGGCTGATTTTAGGGAGGACAAAGGGATGAAAAATCATTTTCATTTTTATGGCTTAAACATGGAATCATGAAACATGATTCCTTGTTTTCATACCTTGAGTTTTGTGCCAAGTTTGAAATTATGATGATATTAGGCCATATAATTTCTGATTATAGCTGAAGGATGGATAAAATTTGTGTGTTTGTAACACCCTGAAAAATTACTAAAAATTAATTTGAGCTTTGTTAGTTGTAATTTTAAAAATATAACCATTTAACAACGATGAGGGTGGCCCAACGACGTTTAAAAAAAAAAAAAAAAAATTTCGGCTCTAATAGTAACCTTGCGGGCTCTATCAGCCCGCTGAGAAACCTTAGATTTCGGTCCAAGGTGCCCAAAATTAGGAAAACATGGGAATAAGGTTAGAAATAGGTGGGAATGATAATTTTATACTTAAAATTAATTTTCGCAATATCAGTTATGGGTACGGTGTTTACCGTTCGTGAGATTTCCGTGTGGTTTACACTTGAATGAAACTTTCAATGAAAGTTTGCCATTTAACTAGACAAGTGTGTGGCTTAGAAGAAGCCACACCATTACTACTTTATTGCAACCAATAGGATGCTTACAAAAATTACTAGACTTATCTTTAAGAAAATAAAACATTTTGTACTTGAAATTATTATGCAATTTGTCATAAACTCATAAAATCAATATCTTATCATTTCCTTCATCAAAATTTCGTCCAGCACACTCCAAGAAGCTCTCCTCCATTGTTCTTCCTCTCAAACTCCATTAACAAACTTGGAGCTTCATAAACCCTAGCCTAAACTTGATAAAACCTCAAGATCTCTTCACAAAACATGTTCTACACCTAATTCTCTACCAATCTAACCGACAAAATTTCCATTCCTTATCAAAACCTTGTCTTGTACCTCACACCTCACTGATTTAAGAAGGGTTTGAAGTTGGTTTGGGGGCTTTGGAGTGGAAGGATTCAAGCTTGGATTATCTTGAAGCCAAAGATCCTCTAAGCTGAAAGTAGGGTTTTTCTTGCCTTTTCTTTGTCAAATTTTTCTAATCTGTTTTGGGTTGTGTTAAGTCTGAAATTTCTGGTTATTTTGGATTATATTATGTTGATATTGATGTGTGAATTTTGGTGGTGGGTTTGGATGGTGTTAGAAGATGGGTTTTATCAAAGTAAGTTTGGACTAAGTTGCTGGAAATTCTGTTTTCCTGAATGTTGCAGTTGTTCACGAAATTTTTGGAATATTTTTGGGTGTTTTCATGAGCTATAAAAATTATATGTTGGAGTAAACATCTTAAACTAATTACCTGAATTTTCTTGGGTGTTAGTTTTAAGGTTTGATGCTTCAGAAAAATCAGAAATCGAAATGAGGCAGATGCTGTCCTGATTGTTGAGACTGAGGCAGTAAACTTGTCCGAATTTATTACCATAGCAAATGATTGAAATAACTCTTGAAAGTTTTACACGAATTTACTAATATATTGAAGTGTCACTGTGAATTTTATTGTGAATTAATTCAATCATTTGTTGGGGTTAAAAATTAGGGGAACTCGGTTCTTGGCTTGGAATTGGTGGCCCCTGACCACTAAATTTGTACATTTTACTGAGGTAGCTATAGAGCTGTGTTTATCCTGAAATTTTTACAGGTTATTCTAGACACATTGAAGTTTCATACAGAATTTTCGTGGCTCTTGGGATAGTCGTTTGACATGGTAATTAAATGTTGTACCCAGAACAGTAATTCTACCAAGGTGCTGGAATGTGAGAATGGCTGGAAATTTATGATAGTTTTATCATTCCAAGTCTATGATAGATGAATGCATGATAGTGACTTTAAAGTTTGGTTTATGAGAAATGAATGAGAGTCACTTGTGATTGACGGTATATATATGTTTGAGACATTATGAATGTACCAAGTTTGGTTTATGATGTATGTACCAAGTGAAGAATAGGTCCCCTTTAGTGTGTAAAGGGATCTGAGGTCTCCTTTAGTGTGTAAAGGCACTGAAGAGGTCCCCTGAATGTGTGAAGGGCACTGGAGAAGTCCCCTGAATGTGTAAAGGGCACTGGAGAGGTCCCCTTTAGTCTAAAAAGGGCACGAAAAGGTCCCCTTGATGTACCGAGGGCACGCAAAGTTGAAAAATGAATTATTATGATATTGAGTAGTATGACATACTATTGAGTGATTGAGTATTAAAATAAACCCACTTTGGAAGAATGACTTTTGAACTTAAAAATGAACTTTTGATATATGTTGCATGCTCACAATTTTACTAATAAACCGAAGTGGCTGGGATGATAACGATGACGTTGTGAATTGTGTATTTGGAAACTACCTATGAGAATTTTATAATATTCTCACCCCTATGTGTTTGTTTCCGTGTCGCCTCCAGGTTAAGCCAGGGGATGGGGATGCTGCTATGCAAAGGAGTGTAGGATTGCTTGGAGTATAGCAGTGTTTTTTCTGTTGTATTAGTGAAATGAGTATGTATGTAAATGTATTAGGAGACAGATATGTACTAAAGCTCATAGAGGAGCTTCCTTATGTATTTTTAGCTGTATGTTTAATAAACTTGATGTTTACTTGTAAGATGTTTTAATAGAATTACGCTTAGTTATCGTATGTAAATCGAGCCTGATAGATAATTAAGAGGTCCGTTAATTAACAAGTAACATTTTCTAGTATGATATCATAGCTCAAGAATGGAGTTGTACTTGAGGGATGTTACATGTTCCATGTATTATGTAGGTGTAGGTAGGTATCTTTGTAAATTAGAGAATTTACAATTAAGGGCTTAGGTGAATTAGTAAACAATTTGAGTGTTTTTAAGCAATTTTAAGTTCTAATCAATCTAAATAAATAATTTTGACTCTAGATTAATAATTAGAATCTAATAACCTTTAATTTGAGCCTAATATTGCTTAGGTTTGTATACGAATCAAAATCTCAAATCGCAAACTGCACAAAGATAGGGACAAAATGGTAATTTTACTTAAAAATTGTCCCAGACCACCGAAGCTTAACTAATGGTTAATCATAGCTTAAAAACATGTTTTAAAACATTTTAGTGAGGTTTGGGTCTATTCACAAATTGAACTAAAAACGGAAGGGTGTTTTGGTCATTTCGCGCGTTGGAGCTCAAAATTAGGATTCTTCTCCTTTATTAACACACATAACACAAAAAATCCCTTATTATCATCAAAACATCCCTTTGAACGGGTGGGCCCACGATCCTCATTTTCTAAGTATAACCTCAGGATATTTTGGTTATTTTACAGAAATCGGGGTTGCAACTCTCGCACAATCGCATAACCTCTTTTCTAATGTTATATTCCTTATTTGAGGATTATTCGCTTCAAATTTTTTGTAAGAATTACTTAGGAATTGGTATGACAGTAAAAATTAGGGCGTTACACCTCCGAGTGGGTAGCTTTTATAATCAATCACTTAGTGCACATATGTTATGAAGCTCAAACACATAGTAAGTAATTCTAATCAAGAGATTACATATGATATGATTATGCATGTGCTAAATTTAGTGAAATTATCCCAAGTGATTTGGTTTCACTTGCCACAAAAATCAATCAGTGCATTTATCTTTTCATTGACATAGGAAATAGTTTATACCCAACGGGTATTTGCTATGGACAATCCACAAATAGAATTTTACCAAATGGTATTTATAGTGGATCACACCATTTAAGGAAATAGACTGCTTTAGGAACGAGCTCATTCCTATACGTGATCATCAAACTTCATTTTTTTCCATTTTGAATCACACAGATACTCATTCTAGCCATATGTCTATCGACTCAAATAAATTTGGAAAGTTTCTCTTCTCCTTCCCCTAATTCCATCTAAGTCTTGTTTCTATTTTATCCATATATCAAAACATGCACAATTGAAATTTATATATTCTCTTTTCTCATATAATTGCATAAAGTACTTTTCTCTTTTCCTAAATGCATGCATAAGCCACATGTAGGTATTTCATTCACAATGCAATTTCAATCATGTCTCATAAACCACTCTTTATTTCCTCTAGCATGCATTTATGTATCACAAATCACAGGGCCAACTATTCAATATCAAGTATTCATATCATATTAGAACCAAAATGTCATTACATTATCAATTCAAAGCATTGTTGCATTTTCTAGCATAATGGCAGATTTCACATGTTCATAGCACAATTTATTTACACATCAAACAATCAATTCAGAGACTATAAAAATTACCCAAGACACTTCAATGTGTCCACAAGGTCCCTAAAAATTTCAAAGCAAAAAGTTCTTTAACTATGTTAAAAAAAATTACACAAATTCGGTGGTCAAGAGACCACTAACCTCAACTGAGAACCCAAAATTCATAATTTTAAGCCTAGCAAATGATTGAATCAATTCAAAAGAAAAATCACAGTTACATTTCAAGATGTTTTCAACACTCAATAAAAATTTCAAAGGAAAAATCAATCATTTGCTATGTTAAGAATAGACAAATTTGCAAGTTCTATTCCAATAATCCAAGTAGCACATAGTTCACTTTGGTTTTTGATTTTTTTCAAAAATTAGGAGTCAAAATCAGAGCCCAAGAAAATTTGTGGAGCTAGCCTAGGATGTTAGCTTCAATAGATATTTTTTCTAGCTGATGAAAATACCCACAATGGTATCAAAAATTTGAGTTCAGTGCTGCCTATGTAAAATCCAAAATCCAGAGCATACTCAAAATCTCTTTTCACAAAAATAATTTCCAACATCATCCAAACACTCCACCAAAATTAACACATCAATATCAACATATCATCAACCAATATAACTAAAAATATTCAGCCAAATCAGTAAGCAAATCAGAAAAATAAATTTGAAGTAAAAGAGGTTTAAAATGCCCTACTTTGGTGGCTTTAAGGATCTTGGCTTCAAGGATGTTCCAAGAATGATCTTGCTCACTTCAAGGCCACCAAATCAACACCAAACCCTTTCTTAGTTAGCAATAGATGAGGTATCAAAGTGAGAAGTGGTGAGGATTTCAAATTCCAATCGGCTAGATTGATAGATCTTGATGAGTAAAACAAGTTTTATGAAGGGATCTTGGTGTTTTAGTGATTTTGAGCTAGTGTTTTGGGGATTTGGAAGCAAGAATGAGGGTTTGGGAGCAAGAACAATGGAGGATAGGTTCTTGGAATGCTGGCCGAAATTGATGATGATGGAGTGATAAGGTTGGTGATTTTTCCTTATCTTGGTTAGATATAGTAATAAAGTAGTCAAATGTGTATTTATTTCTTATTCAAAAAGAAATAATAAAATGGATGGTTAGGATTTGGTTTGATAGTAAAATAATGAATCTTGTCCATCCACTTGACTCAAGATAAGTGGCTCACTTTAACTTGGCAGCAAGTAGCTTTTAGTGTTAAAATCACACACCGAAATTCCACCGAACGGATGAATATTGGCTCCGAGAAATATAATAAATGAAAGGTTAAGATTAAAACTTGCTTTTCAAGTTTTAATCCTTGCCATCCACTTGGCATAAAGTGGTTGGTAAATGTTACTTGGCCGCTAAGTAACTTATACGGTGTTAAAAACCGCACATTAAAACTTTACCGAACGGGTAAAACATTACCCGGGTAATCAAACATTGCCCGAAAATTAATTCTAGGTATAATTCTCATTCCTTATCATTTTTGACCTTAACCCTCTTTTTCTAGTCCTTATTTGTCTTTTGACCAGGGTTTTGGCTGTCCTGATGGGTCATGGGCCCGTAAGGTCACTATTCACCCTCGCCCGAAATTTTTTTTTTAACATGTCCGTTGGGCCATCCTCATCATTGCTGAAACTGAGATTTTTGAAATTATGACTAATAAAACTCAAATTAATTTTTAAATAATTTTTAAGGTATTACAAAGACTAAATCCAATTGACGTTTCTAACAAATAACTATACTTTTGTCTATTTCTTTTTACTAATTTTTTTTAAAGGTAAAACTTTGCAACCATTGGGTGCCCAAGGAAGACGGAACATTTATTAACTCATATTCACAATACTAGAGCTTCGACTAAGATGGCTTGGGGTAATAATGAACCAGGAAATGCTTCTGACCAAGTGAGAAGTTTGAGTATGGAAGTTGATGCAGTGAGAGGGAAATTGAATGAAATGTCAAATAACCAAGCAAAGATGGAAGAAATGATGAGAGCCATGAAGGAGTCACTTGATTTATTGGGAGTTAATCAAAATCGAGACATGGTGATTGCGTCAGTTGGGGTACATCCAAGTGCTACAATGATAACCATACCTGGGACATCAAATGCGGCTATAAATGTCACCCAAAGGGTGAATGATGGGGATGAGATTTTGAATAACCCTTATGGACAGCCACCACCAATGCCAATTGTAATTCCCATTAGAGAAGGTTATCATTCCATAGAAAATGCACATGCTGAGGACACGGGCATGCTATCAACACCTAATAATTAACCCAATACACCTAGGAGGATTGATTAATTACTAGACTTTACTCTTTGCTTCAGTTCCTTAATCATGCTTTGAAAATACTTAGTGAAATTACGAGCCATTTTTTTTTAAACATAATTGAAAACGTGAGCCGCTAACGTGAATGATTTAGCAAAATTTAAAAGACACATAGGAATTTACAAACATCACATCATAATATATTGGCTCCATCATACAGCATCCATAATTACATATCATATAGATATTTTGCCTACCAAGAGAATAAGACTAAGTGTAGGCAATCTAATAAAACATAAATAATATATGGATGGAAGGACATCCATTAATGGCACCTAGTAATAACACTCAGGGATAGGGATAGATATCTGAAATATACGAGTGAAACTAGGGATTCAAGTTCAGTACCTGATAGCCTCAATGTGATTCACGAACGCTTCCTTCCTTTCTGAAGACGAGATGGAAAGAAAAATAGAGGGAGTGAGAAACTTATAAAAAGAATCTCAGGAGGTACTCACCTCATGATGCATTGTGTCATCATCATCGTCCCCAGGAACCTCGGTTATTATGAAATAGTGAGCATGCTAAGATTGATTTATTAAGTTCGAAAATATACTTTACCGAGGTTCGTCCTTTTAATCATGCGTCTTATAATGCATCATAAACTTAGCATGTCATGTTTATAATGAACTTTTCCTTTCATATATAATAACATAGTTATGCATAAAATCACATCATATTCCTCATCATCATTTCATAATACTATGCATAGCAGAATATCATATTTCTCATCATCATCTCATAAATACTATGCATAGCAGAACATCATATTCACATAATGCATTTACTTAGTTTCTTAGGTGACTTAAAGTTACTTTCATCATCATTTTCCTGGGCCCCTATTTCACCCTTTTGGGAGTAATCTAGGTTATGAGCTCATACCTTGCTAGTCGTCACCACATACTTATCCCTTTTGATAAGTAAAATTCCCTCTACCCTTTTGAGAACAGACAGGGCAAGAATCACCTTTTCACCGCCTATAGTTTGATGGTCAAAGGATCATTTTCATATATTTTGAGTCACCTTTAAGTCTTTGCATGTTATATCATAATACAATTCTTCATTCATAATCATCATAACATTTTCTCATTTATAGTCTTATGCCGAAATATATACCAACTGTAATCATGCATCTGGAGATTCCCAGGAAAGAGAGGTGGGTCACAATGGACACGCTTAAATACCAAATCTTTCCTTAGTCAGAATCTTTCCAAATTGCACTCTTAGAGGAATACACTTTCTTCCAGGAACAGAATATGTCTTTATTTCATGCATAAGTTTTCATTGTTTGCAACAACAACTATAACATACAAACCAGGGAATCAATCAATGACACCAAATTCTTAATAAGCATCAAATCACATTTTAAGTACACATAAATTACTAGCTTCCCATAAAATTTTTACAAAGTTTTAAAACTCCTTTAGAACTAATTCCTTTTGTTAAACTTGAAAGAAGTCATAGGACTTTAGGCCTAAATTAACCATGGGACCGATTTATAACTTGAAAGAATGTTCATAATTAAATCTTTCACTTAAGATAAAAGGAGCAAGTCTTGAGCTTTAGAGATTTAGGTGACATCTTTGAATTATTACCATGCTATGCAACCTTATTTTAATCTTATCTTTATAAGGTGATAGCTTGGAATTATAAACATGATATGCAATTCTATTTCTTTATCTTTAAGATTTAAGGTGATAACTTAAAAATTAAACATGATGCAAGAACTTGTAATATAAACATGATGCAAGAAACTTAGTGGCGGAATTGCATAGGACCAGGAGAGGGAAAGAGAATCTAAAACCGAGCGAGTCCGCATAGGACCGGTGAGGGGATGAGAATTACATTTTTTTAAGCTCCAATTCTCAAGACTTCTTAAAGAATAAATTCTTTAACTCCAATTATCTCATTTCTTTGCTTATGATTCATAAGCAAGTCTTTGAGCTCTAGGATTTTTAGGTGATGACATAAAATAAACATGCCATGCATTGACTCTTTTAGCCATTATAAAATAAAGTGAGAGCATAAAATAAACATGAGATGCAACTTCTTTATTATCTTTAGAGATTAAGTGACAACTTGAAATTTAAACATGAAATGCAAGCTTGGAAATTTAAACATGAATATGCAAGTTCATTTATTCATTCTTGAGAATTTAGTGATGACATAGAAAGTAAACATGGTTATGCAAGGCATAAACTTAAACATGGATGCAAGTTCATTTTATTTCTTTACTAGAGCTCCTCCAAGACTTTAGAGAAATATAAATTCAACCCAATATATCTTAGCAAGACAAAGTGAAAAATACATCTTTCAAGTTCTAAACTCAAGATCATAAAAACATCATAAAAATATTATTCTTTAAAGTTTTGCATCAAGTGGAACTTTCAAGCTTTAGAGGCCTAACTTGTGATGGATTCACAACCCACCCTCAAGGTCCTCATCATCAAGCCATCATCTTAGTCCCACCTAGGCCATATGGCTGAATTGTTCAAAGAAAAAGGAAGAAGAAAACCAAATGGAAAAACTAGAGAAAATCCATGAAATCATCATTTTGAACCAAGAACAACACTTAGCAAAGCATAGAAATAAACTTAAAAACAACTCCCTACCTAATCTGATTTGAAGGAAAGGAAGAGAACTTGGTTTCCTTGAGTGAAATGAAAGAAAATATTCTTGAAAACTTGAAGAAAGAATTCAGCCAAGAGGAGGAGGAAATGAGAGCTTTTGGTGCTCCTAAAACTAGAATTTGTGTAAGTTATGAACTAAGCATCTAAACTATCTTCAAGCATGCCTATTTATAGAGATTTTGCAGCTCATAAATGGACAAAGGAAGGAAAGAAATCTGACCAAAAATTAGAGAAAAAAATAAGGAAGAAAAATCATTTTGTTTGGTGGCTTAAAACATGGAATCATGTTTCCATGTTTTCATGATTCTTTGTTTTCATTCTTTGGATTTTTGTGTAATAATTTTCTGACTTATTACTCAATAATTTCGTGCATTACAGCCTTGTGGAAGAGGATTTTGTGTGTTCCATGTATTTTTTAGGTGTAGGCAAGGTATTCATGCAATTTAGAGAATTTACGGTTAAGGGTTTAAGTGAATTACTAAGCAATTTGGGTGTTTTAAGCAATTTTAGGTTCTAATCAATCTAAATAAATAATTTTGACTCTAGATTAGTAATTAGAATTTAATAAGCTTTAATTTGAGCCTAATATTGCTTAGGTTTCGTGAGACGAATCAAAAATCTCAAAATTTGTAAAACTCACAAAGACAGGGGCAAATGGTCATTTCGCGTGTGAGCTCAAAATTAGGATTTTTCTCCTCTATTAACACACATAACACAAACAATCCCTTATTAACATCAAAACATCCCCTTGAGGATGGGTGGGGCCCACGATCCTCATTTTCTAGAAAATAACCTCAGGGCATTTTGGTCATTTTACACGTACAGAAAATTGGGGTTTGCAATACTTGCATGAATTGCTCCTAACTTCTCTTCTAACGTTATATTCCTTTATTAAGGATTGTTTGGTCTCAAATTTTATATAATATTTACCTATGGTAATTCGGTAATTCCTAATGATAGTAAAAATTACAGTAAAATTGGGCGTTACACTATCCCTATTTGGGATCATCCTCGTGTTGTTATTCAAAAACAATTATCTTCCTCGGGAAAATCGTGTAGAAGAAAGATAAGTTGAGAGAGGAATGGATGGAGAAAATTCAGGAGCAAATCAAGGCTATCCAAGGACCTAGCTCCTATGGCTATGCGGATTGAGTAATTGTGCCCTCCTATGGACATAGTGGTCCCTAAGGATTTCAGATTCTGAACTTTGAAAAATATTGGGACTAGTAATCCTTTGTTTCACCTGAAGAGCTATTGCACCAAGATGGCGATATGGTTAAGAATGAAAATTTTCTCATTAGCTTTTTTCATGAAAGCTTAATTGGACCTTATCGAATGGTACATTCAATTAGACCATTTGAATATTTCCACCTGGAGAGAATTGATTGATCAATTCATAAGCCAATACAAATTCAACCTTCAAGTGGCACCTACTCCGAGTGGTTAAGCTCAATGTAGAAAATAAAGCATGAACAATTTAAGCAACACACTCAAAGGTGGAGAGCCTTGGCCGTTAAGTTCAACCACCGTTCATCCCAACTAAAATGTGTTCATATTTCTTGGGAACCTTGGGATCCCTTACATTGAGGCAATGGCAGGAGCAGCATACGAGGATTCTCTAAGTTGATAACTGAGAGAAGAATTGAGAGTTTGGCTAAAGCTGCAAGCTTCCCATAAGCAATGAGGACACAAGAAAAGGTTTCTTGCTTAAGAAGAAGGAGACAGATGTGAATTATGTGCAAAGTTAGCAACTCTTCATCCCAAGACATGTACCAATGCACCCAAGACCCCAAATACCATCATACCAAGCCCTTATCCCTCCTTACACATTTTACCAAACCACACCAACCACAAACACTATCCCATACTTCTAGCCTCAAGTTAACAACATCTACATACGACTATATCAACCAACTCGCCCAACATATACCCAATCCCAACCAAATTCCCAAAACCAGAATTAAATTCATTCCTCAACCTTACACCTTTTCCAAAGCCTCCATTTTGAATGTGACCTTTTTCAAAGATTATTTGATGTCCATTTGACTCACCATGTCCTGTGCGTTGCGAGAACTGTCATACCCAGCTTACAATCCGAACTGACTTGCAAATATCATATGGATACAGTGGGACATTCCATCGAGGATTGCGAAGGTTTCAAAATGGTTGTAAAGAAGCTAATTGCTTGTGGATGACTGGACCTTCAAGAAGATCTAAGGTTAGATATTGTTATACCAAATCATGAAGGAGGAAATCGGGTGAACGTCGTGGAAATATGAGAAGCCTTCCCATTTTCCCACCATCAATATGGTAGATGTCAAGAAGTCCAGAGAATGCAACATTACTTTGCTGCCGATAATGATGAAATGGACAATTGAATGCTATTGATGTTTTTGCTTCAAATAATTGTTGGGTTATTGTTCAAGATTATTTATGCTTTTGTTTATGCTACTCTAGACATTATCTAAATGAACTTGCATGATTTTCAATAATCTTTCTTTGTGCTTTTTGTAACGACTCACCTTTTTGTATTGTCTTTGAAAAAAAATAATTAATTGTGAGTAATCGGTAGGAGTTTGAAATTTAATAGACGCCTTATGATCAAAACGATATAAGGATTCTGAAAAAATGAAAATTTATTTAATATTATTAAAAATTCAATATAATAATATTATAATCAAAGATATAGAATAAGATTTATAAGTGGTATAAGGATATAGAAATAATGATAAGGTTAAATAAATATTTTTTAACCCAGGAAATTGTTTAGGTATGATGATTACCAAAATGGTAATAATTGGTACACTAAAGTGGTAATAATTGGTACACCAAAACATTAGTCTGGTAAAAATAATGGATATTATTGGAATCCAAGAATTTTTACTTATGACAATTAAATAAATATAGATATTTCTAATAGTGATACAAGGCAAATCGATCCAAAATAATATTCTCCTTACTTTTCTTCAAGTTAAGGAATTTATAAAAAGAAAAAAGGCAAAGAAATGACATTTTTCTTGTCAGTGAAAGAACCTCGTTTTTTTCATCTTCCTTCTTCGTTCCTTTCTTCCTTCTTTACTTCTTCATTTTCCAAGTTTTCGTTTCAAAAAGTCCATCAAACCACCATAACTACAAAGGATACTCTTAGGTAAGCATCTAAACTACTTCAAGAACATCTTCACATCAAGATCAATTAAAAACTTTGTTTTCCCTTGCACTTTGTAACGCCCAATTTTTATTGTAATTTTTACTGTCATTAGGAATTACCGAATTACGTAGGTAAATATTATATAAAATTTGAGACCAAACAATCCTTAATAAAGGAATATAACGTTAGAAGAAAAGTTAGGAGCAATTCGTGCAAATATTGCAAACCCGATTTTTGGACATGTAAAATGACCAAAATGCCCCGAGGTTATTTTACTCAGAAAATGAGGATCGTGGGCCCCCATCCTCAAGGGATGTTCTGAGGATAATAGGGGATTATTTGTGTTATGTGTGTTGATAGAGAGAAGAATCTCAATTTTGAGTTTCGACGCGCAAAATGACCAAAACGCCCCGCGGCGTAACTCGATTGCGTGCCGACTTAGCCCGAACCTCACTAAAATGTTTTAAAAGGTGTTTTTAAGCTATGATTGGCCATTGGTTAAGTTCGAATGGCCCCTAGAGTTTAAGTAAATGACCATTTTGCCCCGTCTTTGCCAGTTTGCAAATTTTGATATTTTCGATTTGTCTAACGAAACCTAAACAATATTAGGCTCAAATTAAAGCTTATTAAATTCTAATTACTAATCTAGAGTCAAAATTATTTATTTAGAATGATTAGAACCTAAAATTGCTTAAAACACCCAAATTGCTTAGTAATTCACTTAAACCCTTAACCGTAAATTCTCTAAATTGCATGAATACCTTGCCTACACCTAAAAAATACATGGAACACACAAAATCCTCTTCCACAAGGCTGTAATGCACGAAATTATTGAGTAATAAGTCAGAAAATTATTACACAAAAATCCAAAGAATGAAAACAAAGAATCATGAAAACATGGAAACATGATTCCATGTTTTAAGCCACCAAACAAAATGATTTTTCTTCCTTATTTTTTTCTCTAATTTTTGGTCAGATTTCTTTCCTTCCTTTGTCCATTTATGAGCTGCAAAATCTCTATAAATAGGCATGCTTGAAGATAGTTTAGATGCTTAGTTCATAACTTACACAAATTCTAGTTTTAGGAGCACCAAAAGCTCTCATTTCCTCCTCCTCTTGGCTGAATTCTTTCTTCAAGTTTTCAAGAATATTTTCTTTCATTTCACTCAAGGAAACCAAGTTCTCTTCCTTTCCTTCAAATCAGATTAGGTAGGGAGTTGTTTTTAAGTTTATTTCTATGCTTTGCTAAGTGTTGTTCTTGGTTCAAAATGATGATTTCATGGATTTTCTCTAGTTTTTCCATTTGGTTTTCTTCTTCCTTTTTCTTTGAACAATTCAGCCATATGGCCTAGGTGGGACTAAGATGATGGCTTGATGATGAGGACCTTGAGGGTGGGTTGTGAATCCATCACAAGTTAGGCCTCTAAAGCTTGAAAGTTCCACTTGATGCAAAACTTTAAAGAATAATATTTTTATGATGTTTTTATGATCTTGAGTTTAGAACTTGAAAGATGTATTTTTCACTTTGTCTTGCTAAGATATATTGGGTTGAATTTATATTTCTCTAAAGTCTTGGAGGAGCTCTAGTAAAGAAATAAAATGAACTTGCATCCATGTTTAAGTTTATGCCTTGCATAACCATGTTTACTTTCTATGTCATCACTAAATTCTCAAGAATGAATAAATGAACTTGCATATTCATGTTTAAATTTCCAAGCTTGCATTTCATGTTTAAATTTCAAGTTGTCACTTAATCTCTAAAGATAATAAAGAAGTTGCATCTCATGTTTATTTTATGCTCTCACTTTATTTTATAATGGCTAAAAGTCAATGCATGGCATGTTTATTTTATGTCATCACCTAAAAATCCTAGAGCTCAAAGACTTGCCTATGAATCATAAACAAAGAAATAAGATAATTGGAGTTAAAGAATTTATTCTTTAAGAAGTCTTAGAATTGGAGCTTAAAAAAAATGTAATTCTCATCTCCCTCACCGGTCCTGTGCGGACTACCGCTTCGGTTGCTTAAGATTCTTTCTCCCTCACTGGCCCCGTCACGCCGCTTCAGTTCTTGCATCATGTTTATATTACAAGTCCTTGCATCATGTTTAATTTTCAAGTTATCACCTTAAATCTTAAAGATAAAGAAATGGAATTGCATATCATGTTTATAATTCCAAGCTATCACCTTATAAAGATAAGATTAAAATAAGGTTGCATAGCATGGTAATAATTCAAAGATGTCACCTAAATCTCTAAAGCTCAAGACTTGCTCCTTTTATCTTAAGTGAAAGATTTAATTATGAACATTCTTTCAAGTTATAAATCGGTCCCATGGTTAATTTAGGCCTAAAGTCCTATGACTTCTTTCAAGTTTAACAAAAGGAATTAGTTTTAAAAGAGTTTTAAAACTTTGTAAGAATTTTATGGGAAGCTAGTAATTTATGTGTACTTAAAATGTGATTTGATGCTTATTAAGAATTTGGTGTCATTGATTGCTTCCCTGGTTTGTATGTTATAGTTGTTGTTGCAAACAATGAAAACTTATGCATGAAATAAAGACATATTCGTTACTGAAGAAAGTGTATTACTTGTAAGAGTGCAATTTGGAAAGATTCTGGCTGAAGGAAGATTTGGTATTTAAGCGTGTCCATTGTGACCCACCTCTCTTTCCTGGAATCTCCCAGATGCATGATTACAGTTGGTATATATTATTTCGGCATAAGACTATAAATGAGAAAATGTTATGATGATTATGAATGAAGAATTGTATTATGATATAACATGCAAAGACTTAAAGGTGACTCAAAATATATGAGAAAATGATCCTTTGGACCCGTCAAACTATAGGCGGTGAAAAGGTGATTCTTGCCCCTAGTTCTCTCAAAAGGGTAGAGACGGAATTTTACTTATAAAAGGGATAAGTATGTGCTGTGACGACTAGCAAGGTATGAGCTCATAACCTAGATTACTCCCAAAAGGGTGGAGTATAGGGTGGCCCAGGAAAATGATGATGAAAGTAACTTTAAGTCACCTAAGAAACTAAGTAAATGCATTATGTGAATATGATGTTCTGCTATGCATAGTATTTATGAGATGATGATGAGAAATATGATATTTTGCTATGCATAGTATTATGAAATGATGATGAGGAATATGATGTGATTTTATGCATAACTATGTTATTATATATGAAAGGAAAAGTTCATTATAAACATGACATGCTAAGTTTATGATGCATTATAAGACGCATGATTAAAACCACGACCTCGGTAAAGTATATTTTCGAACTTAATAAATCAATCTTAGCATGCTCACTATTTCATAATAACCCAGGTTCCTGGGACGATGATGATGACACAATGCATCATGAGGTGAGTACCCTACTGAGATTCTTTTTATAAGTTTCTCACTCTCTATTTTTCTTTCCATCTCGTCTTCAAGAAATAGAAGGAAGCGTTCGTGAATCACATTGAGGCTGTCACGGTAGCTGAACTTGAATCCCTAGTTTCACTCGTATATTTCAGATATCTATCCCTATCCCTGAGTGTTATTACTAGGTGCCATTAATGGATGTCCTTCCATCCATATATTATTTATGTTTTATTAGATTGCCTACACTTAGTCTTATTCTCGTTGGTAGGCAAAATATCTATATGATATGTAATTATGGATGTTGTATGATGGAGCCAATATATTATGATGTGATGTTTGTAAATTCCTATGTGTCTTTTAAATTTTGCTAAATCATTCACATTAAGCGGGCTCATGTTTTCAATTATGTTTAAAAAAATGGCTCGTAATTTCACTAAGTATTTTCAAAGCATGATTAAGGAACTGAAGCAAAGAGTAAAGTCTAGTAATTAATCAAATACCGCCTAGGTGTATTGGGTTAATTATTAGGGTGTTACACACTTGGTTCTTGTGGTAACACAAAACGGTGCTAAAAAGGGGTTTTGAGGTTAGAAAGGAAAAAACTAGAGAAAAAGCTTGAGAAAGGTAGGAAAATTATTCTAGTCTTTTACTTCATGATGTTTGGCTATTTTGCTAAGATAAGTGCTTGAATTTTTGAGGTTATACTTGCTGAAAAATCTGAAACCAAATCTTAGAACCTATAATGGATTAAGTTGTGATGAGATTATGTATATAAACAACCCTAAATTTTTATTTCAAAATTTTAGAATTTATAAGTGCTTGGATTGTTGGGAAATCTTGTGTATTGGACTTTCATGTGCTGAAATTTTATGTGCTAAAATTTTTCAGCATTAACTCTTAAGTTGTATGATCTTGCTATACATAAATAATCAAAGCTTAAAAATGGTAGCAAGACTTGGCTTGCATCTTCGAAAATTTAGGAGCAATTATTGTCCAAGAAACTTGGTTTTTCCTTGAAATTTACAAGAATCTCATCATGAAGAGTGTTACAAGTTATGTTGATATAAAATTGCATAAAAGATTAGTAGATTTTCAAGAAAAATCTAGTAAAAGTTTACTATACTTTACAGAAATTTATAACAATTCTTCCAAAAATCTCATAAAAAGTTTAGTAGATTTTAGCGATAAATCTCATAAAAATTTAAGAGAAATTTCATAAGAAGTTAAAAGATTTTGAACAGAATATCTCATAAAACTTTAAGAGATTTTTAGAGAATTATTTCAAAAGAAATTCAGGAGATTTTCAAGAGAAAAGTCTCATAGCAATTTAGGAGACTCAACAAAGAAAATCTTATAAGAGTTAAGGAGATTTCAAGAAAATATTAAAGCAAGAGTATGAGATATAGAACTATTAAGAAGAAATTTTACTTTATAATTATGAGATTTCCTAAATAAATGATAAAGTTTCATACAAAGGAAGAAAACTTAAGAAATAAGCTTTATGTAATATTAATTGCTTAATGGTAAGCTCATGGCTTCACGGAGTAGTAAACGTGATACGCCCTTAGAACTATATCAGGTTATAATCGTTACGACGCTACATCATTATGAGAGAAGGGATGTACTAAGAAAGAATAGCAAGGTTATTCAATGAGATGTAGTAGACGTACTCCATCTAGTGAACTATATCAGGTTGTAACACAACGACGTTACATCATTGACAGGAATCCATGAGAAGTATATCAAAGAGTCCTATGAGTTCTACCACTAAGTTTAAAAGTATCTAATAAAATTAAGTCACAGGAAATAATGATACTAATATGAGACCTTTATGCAAACAACCAAAGATATATTGCTTATTTTGCATTTATGTTGAATATCATTGAGTAATAGACTTGGTGTTTTCCTACTGTGAATCATTGATTCTTATTCTTGCTATATGATGTATTTTATATAGATGGCCTCGATTCGTGTCTTTTCTAAGATGCTAGTTGCATGGTATTATGACCTGAGTTAGGGTCACTGGACCTGTCGTTAGTTCTTATCCGTGCTTATATACTATTTGCTCGCATTTGCTACTACTGTTATGAGTCCTACTTTTGATCTAGGACATCTCCTCTCCCGCTTTTCCATTGTATACAACCCATCCACCACAGCCTGCCGTCAATGCCTAGTCTGACCTTCAGAGGTGACATCTTCTGTTCCTCCTACTCCTTCCTGGGTAGGGACTGGAGGGGGCTCTAGCTAACGTGTCTAATGGGCACTACTCTCCACTTACTTGACTGGTTATGATGTATCCAGCTTGTTTATAAACATAGTATGGCTTAGGGTCCCTCATATTATCTAACTATCATGGGCTCTAATGTCTAACCTTTTGATGAGCCATTTACCAGGGAAAGGCTTATTTATATATAGTTGGTTGTATTTTGTTAGGCCCTACCCAATTAGGTGGTCACTGCAAGGACCAGGGTAGGTTATTTATAATACAAATGTAATTAGGTGTGAATATATATTGTAACGTCTCGATTTTTTCCGTATGCAAATGACCGAAATGCCCCTGAAGTCATTTTACCCAGAAATGAGGATCGCCGTTTAACCATCGTCAAGGGGATGTTTTGATGTTGATAGGGGATTATATGTGTTATGTGTGGTAATAGAGTAGAAGAATCTCATTTTTGAGTTTTGACGCGAAATTACCAAAATGCCCCTATGATGTTTATTATCGTTTTACATGCCGTGAACCTAGAATTTACCAAAAGGTTTTAAACGATGATTTTAAGTGAAGTTTGACAATAGTTAAGCCCGGTAGCAGTTTAGTGCAAAATTACCATTTTGCCCCTAGAACAGTGTACAGTACAGTGAATGACATAATTAAGCAACAATATTAGGCTCTAATTGAAGATTAATTTATTTTGATAATTAATCTAGAGTCAAAATAATTTATTAAGGTTAATTAGAACCTAAGATTGCTTAGTTAAACTCTAATTATATTCTTTAATTCAAGATTCCTAGTCATGGAATCTTGAATAGTATTTTCTTCCAATTCCTTAAATTAAGGAATTGTGCCCATACCTCATTTGACTAAGAAAATGGTTTTAAATTGTTAATCTAACAAGAACACTCTCTAATCAAGTCTTGACAACCTTAATTAGCCATTACCTCACCTAAACACTTTCTTACAAACTCCTAACCAAGACCTTAATCAAAGAAACACCTAAACACATCATTAAACCACAATTACATGAGCAAATCATCCTCCTCCCCTTGGCTAAATGCTGGCCGAATTCATGCGCCCAAATTGTGTCACATGTTGAGTTTGTTTCACTTCAAAGACCATGCCTTAAGCCATGCCTTGCCCATGCCTAGCCATACCTCCAACCATGCCTTTGAATGACTAAAGTTTGAAGAATATTTTCCTCCCAAAGGCCAAGAGAAACCGTCGGCCATCATCCTCAAATCAACCTCCATGTTGCATTTTTTTTATAAATACCAAGCATTAGATAACTTGGTTACATTTTAGATCATTTGCCAAGTTCAACCTTTCTTGCATTTTTTCTTTTCTTCTAACTTTCTCTTCATCTTGTTCTTCTTCTTCCTCCTTCAAAGAAACCTTTCCACCACCACAAACAACCTTGAACCACCATTCCCTCACCTCAAACCACCTCTCAAACACCAAACCTTTCCATTTCCAAGCTTACTTTCTCAAGGAAAATCCATCTTCCTTGTGTCCTCCTTGGCCGATCCTCATTGCCATCCAAGAGAAGATTTTGTCTTCTCATCTCATCAAGGATCCAAGTTTTCTTTCATTTCTTTCAAGACTTCTTTAGGTAGGGGTTTTGTTCAAAGTTTTACTTGTTTTCTTCAAGAAAAGTTCTAGCTTTCTCTTGGTTCAAAACTCTTTTTCTCTTCCTTTCTCTTTTTGATCATGAGGCCTTTTTCATGAGAAAAGCTTTGACTTGATGATGAGGTTTCAAGATAATGACTTGTTGTTATCATGTGAGAAACTCTAAAGCTTGAAAAACTTGGTCTTGGACCATACATGCTCTTGAGTTCTTTCCTTTTCTTTGCTTAAGTTTTCGGTTCCTTTTCCTTTTCCTCTTAAAGATTTTGGTTTCTTTGCCCTTCTCTTTAAAGATTTCGGTTTCTTTCTCCTTTATTTGAACAAAGTTTGTTAAAAATGTTAAGTAGATCACAAAAGTTTTGTTAAAGAAAATTAATCCTATGTTTTCAAGAGCTCTAAGCTTACCCTTGCCAACCTTAAAGTTGGTCGGCCGTTCTAAGAGTTTTACTCTAGATTGAAGCCCATGAGCAATAAAATAAAGAATATGACTTAGTTCTTTGTATTTTGTTTGGACAAATGTTGAGCTTTGTGTCTATTTTCTTGAGCTTGATGATGAAGTTCAAAACCAAAGACTTCTTTGAAGTC
>JAMLFY010000881.1:0-21501 GCA_030441495.1 Dalbergia oliveri
GGCCAAAAACATACCATCAAGCACCAAATCCTTCCAACCAAGACTCATGCCAAAGAAGAGCAAACAAGGTAAATTTTACTCATAACACACAAGGATCAAGGACATGAGACCTTACAAGGCTAGTGTTTACCACTCATGTTTCTCCTAGTGTTTTGGCTTAGATTTTAACACTTGAAACATGTTAAATGGAAATGCATTACCATAGGTTTGTAAGTCATCTCACTCTTTACTAGTCACACACATACATACACAAATCAAGAGGGCTTATTCAAGGTTATAACGAGCTTGGGTGAGGGTTATGAAATATCAAAAAGGCCAAGAGAAGTTAAACTTGAGGCTAAGAGAGCAAATGCACATGCACAAGAGCAGATGCAAGAAGTGCAATTTCCAAACAAAACATGCTTAAACAAGCCTCATTTCTGCACTTAACTAATTCCCCATAACTTTTTATTCACAACAACTTTCCTTTTGCAAAATTTTCTTTTTTTTTTCATTTTTTTTAATTCTTTTGATTTTTTTCTTCTCATGCATATTTATGCTCCTTTATTGCCACACTTCCTTTTGGAGCTTCTCTTTACTAGATCATTCACTCCCCCACACTTAAAACAATGCATGTCCGCATGCAAAACCTCATACTTATGCTCAAGCACATATGAAGGATGAACAAATGCTCTCCTAAGCCTAGAGGTTCGGTAATTTCATTATTTTTTGCTTAGGCTTATAGTGTGCTAAAATAAAAAGTGGTCATTAAGGCTCAAAGTGGGTGCAAACAAGGGAAATATGAAAGGTTAGCCATGTGGTCAAGTAGCTAAAAAAAGAAAAATGCCTCTATCACCTTAATGCATGCACATGTTAATGACAAAGCTTCAAGAAAGACAAACGGCAAGTTTAGACTGCATAACTAATGAGAGAACACATAGAAAAACAAACTAAGAATGGCATACAACATATCCATCCATGAAAGGCTCAAAAGCTCAACCAAGAGTTATGTCTATATACTCAATCCATTTGATGAAGAGCAAATTACCAAGTATGCATTACACAAAGCATAATTCATAGTCAAGCAAGTTAGGAAAAATGCCAAATGTGCTAAAAAATCCTCAATAGCATTAATGGAATAGCACACAACACAACTAAACAATAACTAACAACCTAAAACTAGTAGCATGTGAAATCCTACATTAAGCATGCTTTATTGAAAATTAAAGACAGAAAACTAAAAAAAAAAGGTGATGATAACTCCCTTATGACGGCTTATGCTTGAATTGATCTAGGAATTCCCATCAAGGTTTGCACTCTTGACCTTCACTAGGATCCCATATCATGTAAACCACATCATGGGTCTTGAATCCATTTAGCTTCTTAGACCTAAGTATTGCAATATTCAGTGCACTCCTTAGAGCATTGGACTTCTCAAAGTCCTAAAATCCCAACAATACACTTTAAGTAGGGAGGGATGTGAATCCTTACAAGAATGCTTCCACTGATTGCATCTCCCATGATCTAACTCCTAAGAATTGGTTGCTTGGTAGCCTACAAGTCCTTCATATAAAGCCAAGCGCTGATCATTACTCTTCAAAATACCATACTCATGTGGCCCAAAGAGGGGAACATGAGTGAGCTCCAAATCAACTATCTCTCCTCTACCTCTACCTCTAGTAGAGAGAAATCCCAACTCACCTCAACAATAGCAATCCCATTGGTGTCTAGCACTAGAGGTGTTCCTTCCAACATACCAAACTCATCATTAATGTTGATAATGAAAGGCTTCCCTTGAATGCTAGCCTCAATCTCCTAGCATACTGAGCATATATAACTACCATGACAGGTCTGGCATACAAACCCCTCCTCATCATTCATATCCATGCCAACAATTAAGGGTACAGATCACTCAAGGGGTCAATAACCTCTGCTATCATAGTCTTCTCCACTTCCAAAGAAACTACAGGCAATGGAGTTTCCTCAATCGTCTCAACTGGGGGCTCCAAGGAAAAATAGAATTGCACAAGGAACTCCCCATACATCTCCTCAACCACACTAGAGTGATTAACTTCCGTCCTCTCAATTGATACAGTGGTGGCTCCTCAAAGACCTCAACATCGGACTCCTTATTAGACTCCCCTACTAGTGCCTTAGCCAATGTCTCTTGTGGAACTTCAATAACTTGCTCCAAAACATAACAACTCTCATCAAATGATGACCCCGTCAGTTTCAATCATGCTAAAATTCTGAACATCTATCCTCTCAGTTGGCTCTGATGATGGCTCCTCAACCATTGGCTCTTCATATGGGATTAGAGGTTAGGATAAAGAGGCTTTATAGTCATTTAAATCAGCACAAAGCTCCTAGAGGCCAATTTCAATTTTCTGCGATCATCTTGAGATTTTTGGAGCATTTCCAACAATTGGTTCCATAACTCTTGGGTTGATGGTTCAGATGATGGTTGAGGTAGTTTGTATATGCATTGGGGTGGATCATGAAAGGAAGGTAGGTAACATGGTGGGTATGAGGATGTGTCTAGGGATGGTGGCCCAAAATATGGCTATTGGTAGGAGTCATGGTAAGGCTCATAGTATGATATGTGTATGGCTCATGGTAGGGTGTTGGATTTGGTTCAGGATATGTTGGAAGTGGTGTTGGTGGTGTTGGTGGTTGGTAATATGGGAGTAGTTGTGGCTCAAAACATGGTTGTTGAATTTGCATTCCGTTGACATATTGCTTTAGGAATCATTTTATCCCATCCAATTTCTCCTTCACTCCTTGGTAAGGATTATTCACTTGCCCCATTGCCTACAAAACCATAAGAACCATACTTTTGGGAACTAAAATAAGGGTTAGTGCTCATGTCAACACAAGTGGAAATGAGTAAAATTTAAAAAAATGCAAGAGGAAACAAAAAGCTACTCTAAAATGACATAAAACAACCAATAAAAAAACTATGCAAGGTATTGATGGATGATAGGATGCAAAAATAAAAGAAAAGACAAGCTTGAAAATATGAAGAAATGCAAGACAAAATAAAATAAATTGAAAATGTTGTCCAAACGGTAGAATTTGGCAAAAATAGGGTGGGGGCTCACTATAGTGATTCTTATTTAGAATGCCCAAAATACTTAGGATACCAAGTTTCATCACAAACTGAGATGATTCAAAATAGGGCAGCACCTATTTTTAACACCAAAACACCAAAAACCGAAAAAGTCAAAAATATGATGAACGCAAGGATGGTCAATTATGTACAAGTATATGCAAGCATATTAGTACCAATATCCCAGCAACGACATTAAAATTTGGTAAAGACTAGAGTGTTTTGGCTCTAGCTCTAACAAATTAACAAATTTATTTAAAACTGAATTACAACAAGACGTAGTATAACAGGATGCAACTCAGTCATCTCCCAATGATATTGGTGAACTAATAGACTATACAATAAGGGAGGTTTCTCAATGAGTGAATTGAGAAAAAATAGAATATAAACTAAAACAATGAAATAACTAACAATTAACTAAAGCACTAGCACAAGAATTTCCTAGGCCTAGAATTCATCTATCCTTGACACACACATTTCATCAAACACATGGTAGATGACTAACTCATGCCTAGAATCATGCAATCACACAACCTTGGCACCATAATTCACTTAGCAATTAATCAATCACCAAGCATTTTGCTAGCATACAACACTTAAGTAATTCAGATCTCAATCCCTAAATGCATACACTAACTTGAGCATCAATTACATTAGTCTAACCTCAATCAAGAATTAATCTCAATTTCCTATGCTAACCAAGCATTCATTAATCAATCAATCAATTCATGCCTAGTCAACAATCCCAATTATGCATCCAACCCATAATCATGGATAAGCATACAAAATCAAGGTTCATTCCAACCACATACTCACACATTCACATATCATAAACAATCAATTAATCAACATAAACATATGAGGAATGGAAAGAATGTGAGAGAAGGAAAATCAAGAAACTAAACCATATATTCATTGAATATGCAAGCCTGAAGACAAACCCTTAGACTTGGAGAATCCTTAATGCTAGTTACAAACTTAATCTTCCATGGAGAAACTACAATAAAAATGGAAAGTAAAACCTAATCTAAAAGAATAAGAAAATGGGTAAAGAAGAAGATAGGTGAAGAAAAGGAAAGTGGAATAAGGAGGAAGAGATGGGAAGAGAAAGGAGGAAGAGAAGAAAAGCTAAAACTACTCTAACCTAAGCTATTTTGAGCAAAGAGGTCATGTCATTCTGTTTTGAGAGTTTTGGGATCATTTAAAGACTCAAAAACTCATTGAAATGTGTACAGCACTGTCATATCTCGCTGTAGTGAGCCAGGGTCACTATAGTGAGCCTATATGAACCAAAAGTTGTAAACGAAGGACACAGGCTTGCAATGATCCTAGCTCATTGCAGCACGTTTTATCAAGTTTTGACCCATGAAATGACCGAATTAGCTCTTGGTGTCTTCATGAAAGTTTTATATTTTTTTCTTTTATTCAAAATGGATATCTTATTAGCCTACTTTGGACTCCGAATGAGAGAGATATACCCTGATTATTGAAGCATGCCCAATCTTGAAATTTAGCACCTCAATTCTGATTTCCAGGCTTATTTTGACCAGCTAGCATTTTGATACAACTTTTGAGCTCTTCATGAAAGTTATAGATAATCTTCTTAGCTTTCCTAAAACTCAAAGAGTATAAGTTTTAGAGGTCTACAACTCTAGTTAAGTGCAAAATACAAAATAGTGCCCGAAGAACAATCATGCAGAAAATTCTCATCAATGCTCAAATCAATGTCCAAACTCAAACATGATACAAATCCATCCAATTAAGCATAAAAAATAGTTAGAACACTAAGAATAGGGTCCAAAATATGTATAGAAATGCATACTTATCAAGTAGCTCGCATGTTAGAGCATTTGTAGAAGCCATTATGTAATAGAGATTTTTGAGTCCACCTTTAGAAACCTTTTTACTTTCAGAATGAGGTTTCTAAACTTTTCCTTCTAGAAGCTGGGTAGTTAACCAAGTTGATAGAAGAAATGTCACGTTAGACCTTGACTGGGTTTAACTATAAATATGAATGTCAAATTTCCCTCCCATTCCTGAAAGTGCACCATTTACAGTGAAACGTGCTTTTCAAAGTCCTGTCTCTATTTCTGGATTTCTCTTTGATCTTCTACATTCAATCAGATCTTGTTGTGAATGATATGTTTACGATAATGATGATTGAAGGTGGTATCCATGCTTTTCTTCAAAAGTGGATTGAAATCTTTACTTGAAACTCACTTTCTAAAGTTGTGGCATACTTTTGAAGATGTGAAGCGTGGTTTCTTGTTGTTGATAATTCCTTTCATGTGTTGAGCATATAAATGTTCATTCCATGATTTACTTTCACTTTCTTTGAGTTCCAGATCTCTCAAAATGAGATAAAATATGTTTGCATTTGTCATTGTGAAAATGTTCTTGTTTTAAGAACTAGTATGCTAACGTGAATAAACTTGTTTGGTGTTTCAAGAAACTTAAGTAACGGATTAGTCCTTCTTCAAAATATTTTCATGAAATTGGTTTTGTTATTATTCAAAATGTTTAGCACTAAAGCTTTCTAAAGGGTTCTAAAGCTAACAATCTACCTCTTTTTGATGATGACAAACCAATTCTTAGAAAATCTTTTGAAGAGATTTTGAAAGAAATATATGACAAGATATAGAACAGGATGAACTTATATTCTTTCAAAATACATATGATAGGATTTTTAAAAAGTCTTATTCTTAAGGTGTGATGTAGATGAAATTAAGACGTTTTGCAACCTTAAGTGACTGAAATCAGAGTTGTTTTATTTTAAAGAAGGTTTCTAAAGTTAATCAAAACACTCTTTGAGAAGTATCAGAGCAAGTTTTGGAAGGATAGAGCATTTAACCTTTTGAATAAATACAGCTTGATATTAAGTCATTTTGACTTTTTGAACTTGGATGAAATTGAACAAAGAGAGTAATACTCATGATATTAATTCTTGCACTTTGAATCCATACACAACACATCTTTATCCAAATTATTTTTTGAAACACGATGCAATCATAGTGCATGAAAACATGCAACATATAAACTTTCCACACAAGGAAGTTTCTGAAACTCTAAGAGAATTGATAACATGTATATCAGAACATGTGTATCAGAGCTTTAAAGATATGTATCAGACCTAAACATTAGCTATATCAAAGCATATGATGGATATCAGAATATGCATTCAACATTCATAATACATATTAAGCAAGATACATTAGAGCTTAATAACTTGAACTAGATAAACTGATCATGTATGTACTAAAAAGATAATGGTTCAAAATATCAGAGCAATAGACAAAGAGAATAAGTTCAAACAAACATTTTATGATATAAAAAAGTTGATGTTGTAAAAAAAATGAAGTTTCTGGCATAAAAATCCCCCTTAATATTATCCCCCTGAAGTTCACAACACATAAAATTTTCTTCAATCTCATCTTTTCTTTATTTCTTCTCCCTTTTTATCATCAACAAAAAGAGGGTGTGCTGGAATCCATGTGACAACATCATCGGCCCTTTCACTGAAGCTCTTGAAGAAACTAAATCAATAGTTCTTCATATTTTCTGAGTTGTGAACCAATCTCCCTATTAGAGGATTTAACCCAAACCAACCTCGAGGCTATATCCCTTCGATTATGCAAAAGAAGTTAAACCTTCAGACCACTTTTAAAGGATCGGATGGAGGTTGGTGTGGAAAGTGGATTGTGGCTGGTGTTGGTAGGGTAGCCTTGGGTGTGTAGGCTCTGGTATGTCAAGAGGTATGGTGTCCCCCGACTTTGGTGAGTTTATGTCAGGATCGCAGAATGGGTAGAGGTGGTGGAGTGGATGGTGATTCATTTCTAGTGGTATGATGTATGAGGTAATGTGTGTAGAGATTGGTGGAACATTAGCAGTAACAATAGGGTAGTAGAAATTGATTAGAAGGAGGAATAGAAATAGAATCATAAGCAACGGTAAGGGCAGAAGCAAAGAAAGAATAGAACCAGAACCAAAAGGAGGGACCAATTTCAGCATGATGAGAGCTAGTTTGTGAGGCCTTGTCTTCTTCTTCTTCTTCTTTCTTCTTCTTCTTCTTCCATTGGAGTTGTTCGTATGGAAGAAGGACGTTAAGGTACCATCAGAATTACAACAGATTTGGTAGAGTTGCTTCCTCAGAGGCTCTTCTATAATTGGCTCTAAGATTTGAGAGATCTTTACTTCAACTTGCTTCTTCCTCTTCTTCCTTCTCTAAGGTGTCAATTACCTCATAACCCTCAGCTTGATACCTTGCAGTCTCCATAAGAAGTACAGTGGTTAAGGAAATATCTTTTGATAATTTCCTGACTTTGTGCACAATAACTCTTTTTCTAATGATTTTGGATGATCCCCTTCTTACTGGATCATCAATTTAAAAGATTTTTTTGAACTTTCTAAAGTCTAAGTTTGCATATGAGACTCTTGTTTTTTAGGACACTCATGCCTTTACTTAGTTCTTCTTTCTCTAATGAGAGGAACTTCAACTGATTCTTCTTCCTCTAAGTTCTCAATCTCGCTATCAACAAGATTAGCTTTCTTTTTCCTTTTTCCATTCTCTTTTTAGTCTTAGCCTTTTTGGAAGATTTTTTTGGCTTGTTCACTCCTTGTTCAGGGACTTTGCCTTGTTGTATTACTCCTTGAGTTGCAAACCTTCTTTCTATGGTTCTAAATGAGGCTGGAGTGTATTCAATGCCTTCCATATATTCAAACCACTCTTCAGTAAGAGGATAGTTAATATGCTAGATATTCTTATGATTAACATTACGTAGAGAACTCCTTTGTTTTCCTTTTGTCTTTGGTGATTGCACTTAGCACATAACCCATGATAAGCCTTGGTAGATTCATTTTCTTCTTGGACAAGAGGCAATATAAGAGCATACAATCTATGCCTACAAGCACATCAGGACTTCCCAAGTCTTAACAAGATTGAATTGTACCATAGTGAAAACTTTCCTGGCTTTTGCACTTAGCATAGAGGTAGTAATTTCACTTGGTTTATGAATAATGGAGTCAATCAGGTACCTAGATACACCTCCTTCATTTATCCCTAAGGAGCGAGCCTAATTAGGTAAGGAAGTGTAGATGAGACCTTAATATAGTGCTTTGACAACCTCAGAGATCTGTAGGTCTAATATCTATATTGTAATCCTTGATCAAGGATTTCAAGGATAAGTGTGGAATGCCTTTGAGTTGGGAGTAAAAGGAGTTACCATTCCTAGAAAGACTCTGTCCTTGATCTCCAGGAATTCTTCACACCTTTGAAAGGTGAGACCTCTTTGAGAATGGAGACCTCATCACACAATTCTTTTTAGTGCTTTCCCTAGGGCCATTTTTCTTAGAGAAAAGTTATTCACATAATGATCCTGAATTAGGATCATCATACATGTAAAGAGAACCCTTTTTTAGAATGGAGCGATCTAGTTGATTTCCTTCAACCATGATACAGATTTGGTATTAGAGGATTGAATGTAAAAGTTTGAGGTGTAAGGAAACAATGAGGGTTACAAAGAAAGAGATGTTTGCTAGAATGTGAAACAATTTGGGGTGAAGGTGAGAGTGTTTGATGTTGAAGATGAAGAGGTTATATCTGGCGTGTGAAAAGTGCAAAGTTATTTAGGTGATAGGATATAAAGTTTGAAGGTGAAGCGATGTGGGAAAGAGAAACTTGAAAATAGTGGGAATTATCCCACCTTATTCACTCTTCAAGAATAAATGGTTTCTGAACCATGGAACCATTTTCTAAACCTTAACAACTTTCTAAACCATCAAGATAAAAATTGCTTCCTTATAACTGATCCATCTTCAGATTCTAAAACCCCAAGACCATATGCCATATTTTTTAAACTTCTAATCTTCTCTGAGTTTGCAACTGACTTTTATCTTACAAATGGATATTCTAGTCTTGCAAACAAATCCTCTGGTCTTATAAACTGATTCTTTGCCCTTGTATAGATGTCATAGTTTGGGCTTCAGTTTAGAATCATAATGGGGAGCTGCCAAAGACGTTCATGCATGAATGCTATACAGGTTTAAAGCCTTTTAAGGTTCAAAAGCTTTTTCAAAACAAAGAAATGATCTTCAACTAATGGTTTTATGAATATATCAAACACTTGGTCTTCAGGATTCACAAACATTAACTTAACATGCCATTTTTTAACATGATCTCTAATAAAATGATGCTTAACATTAATATGTTTAGATATAGAGTGCTGAATAGAATTCTTTGCAAGATTTATAGCAGGAGTATTATCACAGAAGATGAGAATTTTGAAATACCTCAGGTGATAATCTTCTAGCTGGTTCCTTATTCACAGGATCTACGTGTAACAGATTGCAACACTACATATTTAGCTTCACTAATAGAAAGAGCAATGGTATTTTGCTTTTTGCACGACTAAGTGATAAAGCTCTTTGGAAAGTAAACATCCACCTGTGCCTTTCTTTCTACTTTATCTCCAACAAAGTCAGGATCATAGTATCCTACAATCTCATAGGATATACCTTTCTTGTACCATTGACCAAGATTAGTAGTATCGAATAAATATCTTAAAATCCTTTTAACAGCATTTAAGTGTAATTGTTTTAGGTTTGATTGAAATCTAGCACAAATTCCCATACTTAATTGAATGTCTGTCTATTTACTGGAAGATAAGAAGTAAAACAATCATTCCTCTATAATTACTTTTTGAGACCGTTTCATCATTCTCATTGCATCGATTGCTTGAGATGGATACATAGGGGTGCTCATTTGTTTGGCTTGATCCATATTAAAATTTTTCAAAAGCTCTTTTGTATACCTTTCTTGATGGATAGAAGTTCCTTCCTTTTGTTGTTTTATTTGAAGTCTAAGAAAAAACTTGAGTTCACCCATCATGCTGATCTGAAATTCACTTTGCGTTAATTTTAAAAGCTTTTCACAAATAGAATGATCAATGGCACCAAATATAGTGTCATCAACATATATTTGAACTATTAGAAAGTGATTATTTTGCTCAAGAGTAAATAGGGTTGTGTCAACTTTACCTCTCTTGAACCCATTCTTCAGGAAAAGGTACTTAGCCTTTCATACCAAGCTTGGGGAGCTTGTTTCAGACCATAAAGTACCTTTGTTAACTTGAAGACATGATTGGGAAGGTTTTCACTCTCAAAACCTAGAGGCGCTTTACGTAAACTTCCTCTAAGAGAAATCCATTTAGGAATAAAGACTTAACATCCATTTGATATAGAGTGAACAACAAGTAAACAATTCTCTAAGAGCATTCTTATGGCTTCAAGCCTAGCTATTGGTGCCAAGGTTTCATCATAATCAATTCTCTTTTGTTGATTATAACCTTGTACGACTAACATTGCTTTGTTTCTAACAACCTTGTCAGCTTCATCAACTTGCTTCTGAACACCTATTTGGTTCCAATGATGGTTTTTCCTTTGAGCCTTTTCACGACCATCCAGACTTTGCTTCTTTTAAATTGATCCAACTCCTCTTGCATAGCATCCATCCAATTCATTCAAAGCATCTTCAATGCAATTAGGCTCGATGGTGGAAATGAAGGCATAGTTGGACACATTTATGAGGGAGGATCTTGTTCTCACACCCTTGGAAATGTCCTCTAGAACTTTGTTCTAAGAACCTTTAAGATCAGGACTCCTCTATAGTTTTTGTAAACTTAATATTCTTCAGCTTCTCTTTCATCTTCATATTGTTCTTCTTCATGCTTAAAGATGCCACTTTCTAAGGTCTTTGAAGTTCTGAGCAATCTTTCTGAAATATCCTTATTCTAAATCTTACTTTTTGAAGATTATGTTTTCATTTGCTTGCATTCTGAGCGTTCCTTAAGGTTTAGCTTCTCAAGGTTTTCTTCAAGTTCTTCTAGATCATCAGGAAAGTTCTTTTTGAGCTCTTTGAATTTGATGTAGATAGTCTTTTCAACTGTAACCCCCATTTCTGCCTTTACAAATGACCAAAATGCCCTAAGGTCATTTTTCCCGAATTTTAGGACAGTTGCCTCCAATCCTCGAATGGGTCAACTCGATATTTAAAGGGGATTATATTGTTATGAATGATATCGAGGTGAAAATCTCATTTTCTTAACTTTCGGCTCAAAATGACCAAAATACCCCTGCTATGTCTACAGGGTAAAAGGTGCTGTTGAGCCTGTTTTTCCAGGAAGTTTAGAATGATATTTTTAAGTGATGTTTGATGTTTAGTTGGGCAAAGGTCCTGTACTTTAGTGCAAAATTACCATTTTGCCCCTAGAATAGTGTACAGTGAGCCTAATGACGCAATTAAGTAAACCTAAGCAATATTAGGCTCTAATCGAAGATTAATTTATTTTGATAATTAATCTAGAGTCAAAATAATTTGCTAAGGTTAATTAGAACCTAATATTGCTTAATATAAACTTTAATTCAAGATTCTTAGTCATGGAATCTTGAATAGTGTTTCTCTCTCCAATTCCTTAAATTAAGGAATTGTGTCATACCTCATTTGACTAAGAAAATGAATTTAATTTGTTAATCTAGTATGACCACTCCCTAATCAAGTCTTGACATCCTTAATTACCCAATTACCTCACTTAAATACCTTCTTACAAACCCCTAATCAAAACCTTAATCAAAGAAATACCTAAACACATCCTTAAACCACAATTACATGAACAAAAACCCTTCCTCCTTGGCTGATATGTTGGCCGAAATCTTCCCCCAAAATGGTGCCACATGTTGATTTTTGTTGCACTCCAAGCCGATGCCTTAAGCCATACCCAAACCCATACCTCACCATGCCTTGCCCATGCCCAACACCATGCCTAAGACCATGCCTTGGCCAAGAGATATTTCTTCTCTCCTTCCTTCCCCAAGTGGCCGGTTCCTCCTCCCATGGAAGCCTCATTGTTGAAAATTTCTATAAATACCAAGCCTTGATGAACCTTGTCACACTTTGGCTCATTTGTTAAGTTTACACTTCTTGCAAAATCCTCTCATTTCCTCAAACTCCCTCACTTTGGCCGAGTTCTTCCTCAAGATTTCAAGAGGATTTCCTTCTCATTTCATCAAGAAAACAAAGCTTCCTTACATCTCTCTTCAAGACTTCTTTAGGTAGGGGTTTATTTTCTAAGTTTTGTGTGCTTCCTTTAAGGAAGAGTGCTAGTGCTTCTCTTGGCTTTTCAAGTTCTCCCCTCTCTTTATTTTCGGCCTAGAGCCTTTGATTAAGAAAAACTTTGGCTTGATGATGAGGTTTCAAGATAATGACTTGTTGTTGTCATGTGAGAAACCTCTAAAGCTTGAAAACAACTTAGTCTTGGACCATATATGCTTGTGTTCTTTTCTTTTCCTTGGTTTATGTTTCGGTTTCCTTTTTCATTTACTTGAACAAGGTTTGCTAAAATATTGAGTAGATCACAAAAGCTTTAGTAAAGAAAAATTAATCACATGTTTTCCAAGAGCTCTAAGCTTACCCTTGCCAACCTTAAAGTTGGTCGGCCGTTCTAAAAGTTTTACTCTAGATTGAAGCCAATGAGCAATAAAATAAAGAATATGAGTAGTTCTATTTGTGTTGGTTTTGCTAAAATGTTGGTATTCTTGTTTTAATCTACTTTCTTGAGCTTGATGATGAAGTTCAAAACCAAAGTCTCCTTTGAGGACTTGGTGTTAAGAACTCTAAAGCTCATCTTCCGTTGTTAAGATACATGTTGGGTTGAGGCTATTGATGTTCCTCTAAAGTCTTGTAAGAGCTCTAGTTAAGATAAAAATAAGTTGAATTCATGTTTATGTCTTGCATCTCATGTTTATTTTGATGTCATCACTAATCTCATAAGAATAAATGAATGAACTTGCATTACCATATTTAAATTCCCAAGCTTGCATTTCATGTTTATATTTCAAGTCATCACTTAATCCTTAAAGATAATAATGAAGTTGAATCTCATATTTATTTTATGCTCTCACTTTACTTTGTAATAAAGAGTAAAATGAAGTGCATAGCATGTTTAAGATTATGTTATCACCTAAATACTCTAGAGCTCAAAGACTTGCCCTAAGTATCTTCAAAAGGAAATTTTAACCATGATAAGTGAATGTGTTTAGTATGATACAATGATGGTTTGATTTTCTAAAATGTAAAGATGATTTCAGAAAAATGTTGGAAAAATGTTTTATGAGGTCTCAAGGTGTTTAAATGGTTTGAAATGTGTCAAAAATCATGTTTTCTCAAATTTCGAGGTCCTGGTCGATTAACAGCTTATGTAATCGATTACCAGAGTGTTTTTGAAGGGTTTTTGGTTTGGTAATCGATTACTAGAGACAATGTAATCGATTACCAAGGCTGTTCTTCATGCCCAGAACCGTCCTTCAAACCCTGGAATCAATTACCTGTTAGTGTAATCGATTACTCGATGTTCTTTATTTTTCCAGAAATAGATTTAATCCTAAGTAATCGATTACCATCCTATGTAATCGATTACCCGGTTGTTGAACCCAGAATAAATTTAGCTCCTGGTAATCGATTACCAAGAACATGTAATCGATTACCAGAACACCTTTTTGCTCCTGAAATTGTCCCAAGAGAAAAACTAGCAACTCGTGTGCACTTATAACCTGAGTTTATGTGATTATATGTGATGAACATTTTTGGTTTCTATCTTATCCTTTGTGGCCACTGTATAAATTCTATTTGAGGAGTTAGAATGCGTAATATTATGCTTGAGCGAAGTGAGGAACGTTTTGGAGGATTGGTGAGACTAAACAAATAGGGAGAATTTAGAACTAGAATCTTAAAGTGCTTAGACACAAGAATAATAACTTATGTTCTAGCATAATTGAGCTTAAGGAAGATGGTTCATAACTAGTGATTATGCCTAGGAGTTGAACATAGAATCTTAACGAAGATAGAACTTAGAAAAGAGTTTAAGACATAGATTCTAGAATCCCGTAGTTGAATAAATGATCTTGATGAGTAATCTATATAATGTTGTTGGATGAATTAGTGAGCATAATTTTAGAAGAATTATAAAGAACAATTCCCTAGATATGATAAAGACTTACAATGGGTGATAAGATTACTAGAAAAAGAATTCAAGACCCATAAGGGTCAAAGCATAAGACACCATGAGGTAGGAGGTGTGATGTGAGCATAAGACCGAGAGAGTATATTCTTAATAATGTGAATATGATTACATTTCAAGTATGAAACCTTATGTGTATAATTGATATGTTGATATGATGAAGTGTTGTGCCATGTATTTGAGATGCATGAGGTTTCGAAATATGAATGAGATTGAGGAATATGCTCATGTGAACTAGAAAGTTATTGATTTGAGAAAGTTCCATAAAAATGATGCATGTGACTGAGATTATGTGGCATGACTCAAATTTGAGGAAATTCGGAGAGTAGCTGTTATGCTGCCGAATTTCCGTCAAATTTGAGAGACTCAAGAAAGTTTTTGAAAAACATGATGTTTAAAGTGACACATCGAGACGTATTTCTCCTCTCGATGAGGAGAAGGTAAAACCATGAGGGCATAGACATTAGCCTACCAAAGCGGACAAAGTCACTGGCTTAACCAGTCGATGCGTTTCGAAAAGGAAAAAGTCCCATGATGGGTGATCCTTAGGCCCCTACCTATACTCTGGAGTCGGGATTTTGATGATTATGATTATGATTATGTTTATGATTTGCTTATCAAGAGGATAAGTAAGAACTAGTGACGACTAGTTAAGGTATGAGTTCATAGCCTAGTTTAAGGGGTGCGGTTACTATTATGTTTGGTGTCACAAGATTAAGATGAAGGAATGATATTCAAAGAGAAGTTTCATGCCACTTATATGTTGATTGAGTATTGTTTGGTTTGCTTAAAGAACTACCATGCATCCATGAACTATTATGTTGCATACATGCATTAAGATTCATTATAAAAGACATGGACCTTGGATAAATATCTTTTGTGAAAACTTCATAATGAACCTATGCATGCTTAACCTTTTCATAATAAACCCAAGGTTCCTGGGACGTAGACGATGACACTAGGATAGAGGATTTCCATACTGAGATTCTTTAGCAAGATTCTCACCCCTCTCTCTTCTTTCCATTACGTCTCCAGGCCTGCGATGGCGTCGTTCGTGATTTTTGTTGATGCGCCCGTGTGGGAGCTACACTACGATCCGAATCACCAGTCATACCATTTCGAGGGTCGTTGTGCTATACGCATTTTTGCATACATGGGACGCCCATTGCCTTTCCGGTCTCCAATTTCCGCTTCACCCCGACTTCTCCCTTTGGCGATGACATGATTTTTGAGAGGACGCAACCCCATGATGAGCAGAACGCCATACCCGGCCATCATCCTCAGCTGTGCGTGATTATCCAAATACGTACCCCTCATACGTCGTTGCGGGAGACTTGTCTGAGGATCACCCCGATCCTTATTCGAAGGATTCCGCCTCTTCGGTGCCTTTGGTGGCTGATAGGGGTAGTGAGGACACGGTCTAGCCGAGGCCTATGAGGCGTGTACGTCGAGCCCAGAGGCGCCCTCGCCGAGGTGGTCACGTCGCTCCGCCAATCGCATGCCCACGCCCCTCTCCAGTGGGCCACATCCGAGGAGCTTCGGAGTCGTAGGTTACATATCTCCATCTAGGATTAGTGTCGTTTGAGGCTTAGAGGAGGGTTGCTTTTGTAGGGAAATTCTTTTGGGGCGTTTCATGTATTCGTTGTTAAGTTTCTTATTTCTATTATTGTACCTAAGCTCTCCCACTTATAGGGTAAGACTTTAAGCTTTCCTTTGTATTTCTGTAGTGATGTACTAAACTATGTTAATTAATGTTATGAGGAATATTTTTACGATTGATGTGTTCTTTATGGCTTTTGAATTGTATGACTAATTTATTCTTCCACTTTCCGTTTCGTTTATGTTATACGCAAACACTCGCACTTTGTTTCACGTGTTTCATTTCAAAAAAAATTTACCTGTACTTTCTGCTAAGTATTTTATAAATGAATTTAAAAAGAAGTAATAACTAATAATTAATCTTGATATGTCCTAGGCGTATTGAGTTAAATATTAGGGTGTTACATCAACACATAGTGTTCTCATGTTGTATACCCTGGAAACCTTTGAAACTAAAGAGTATCCTAAGAAAACCCCATCATCAGTTTCAGGATCATTATCCTTGGTGTTAAGAATAAAATAAGATGAGCCAAAAACATGGAAATATAATATGTTGAGTTTTCTACCCTTCCAGCTCATAAGGAATTTTCTTGAGAATTGGGCTTAGAAAGATTCTATTTTGAATGTAGCATGAGATTTTATAGCCTCTACTAGAAAACCTTTTAATAATCCATTTTCTAAAAGCATGGTTCTGGCCATCTTTTGCAAGCTTTTGTTCTTTCTTTTAGCAACCTCATTTTATTAGGGAGTTCTAAGTGCAGAAAACTCATAAGAAATGCCATATTTTTCACAAAACTCTTCAAAAATATGATTTTCCAATTCTCCTACATGATTTGATCTTATAAAGGTGATTTGAGAATGTTTTTCATTACAAATATGTTTTGCAAAAACTTTGAATCTTTCTAACACCTCATCCTTAAAAGCTAGGAAGATAACCTATGTAAATCTAGAGTAATCATCCACTATGATAAGGCAATATATTTTTCAGGAAGACTTGCAATCTTGGTTGATCCAAAGAGATCCATATGTAAAAGCTCAAGTGGCTTAGTGATTGAAACCATGTTTTTGTTGTGGAAAAAAGCTTTAGTTTGCTTGCCTTTCTCACAAAAATCACAAGTTAATTCCTTGTCATATCTGATCTTTGGCATGCCTTTAATAAGCTCTTTCTAAGATAGCTAGAAATAAGCTTCATATGAGCATGTCCAAGAAGGATACAAGACATTTTACATCTTGATCTAGAAGGTCATCCAATAATAACACATAAGTGTTGTCATATCTCTTGCTAGATAAAATTACTTATCCAGAAGTGGGATTTATAATATTATAGGCATGTGCATTAAATAAAACATTAAAGCCTTGGTTATAGAATTGGTTGATGTCTCAGATTGTGAGCCAGACCATCAACAATTAAAACATCAGAAATTTGTTGGAAGTCATCCATACCAATATTTCCTATACCTGTGACCTTGCCTTTACCTCCATCAGGAAATTTTATTGATCTAGAGTTTTTGGGCTTCAGGTTTCTGAACCACTTTCTAGATCCAAACATGTGTCTAGAGCATTTACTGTCCATGTACCATTTGTTGTCCAAGTCAATGTGTGTTCTCAATTCACCTGCAACAAAAACATTTTTTAACTTAGGTACCCAGACTTTCTTGGGTCCTCTGGGGTTAGTTTTCTTTGGGGATGTTTCTCAACCTATTTTACAGATTTTCTTTCTTATAAAACACTTGTTAGGTGGGTATCCCTTCTTGTGATAGAAAGTAAAAGAAACTTTGTTCTTTAATTTCTTTGAGGAGATTGTCTTTTCTTTCTCATGCATTTTATTCTCATATCCCAACCTAGTCTTTTAAAAATATGGCCTTTGGCCACCAAGCATCAACTCAAGATTCTTAGAGTCATTAACCATTTTCTCTAGATTAGACTTGAGAAGTTTTGAAATCCTTTAGTTTAGAAATTACTTTCTAAGTCTTTTGATCCTTTTCAATGACTTCAACTTCTAAGGCTTTGAGTTTAACATTCAAAAACTTGTTTTCTCCTTTTATTTCTTCTTTCTCAAGCGTTAGATTCTTACCATCTGATTTGGCCTTTTCAAGCTCTAGAACTACCTTTTGATGGTTCTTTTGAGGCTGAGATAATGAGACGAAAGGGTTTGAGAATTTTCAAGTAACTCATCATATAATGCAAGTAATTCATCATAAGGCAAATCAGATTCAGTAGAGTTATGTACCTCAAGTTCTCCTTTTGAAGTGTAGCCTACCATGAAGCATAGGTTTGCTATATCTTTCCAACTCATCCTGACTATTTGAACCTTCTTTTTCCTCCTCTAATTGCTCCAAGTGGCCAGCATCCCTTTCTTCTTTGAAGGGAACTTTTTTTGTGGACCCTTGAGCTTGGACAGTAGTTCTGAAGTGTCCCTTCTCTCTACAATTATAGAAAGTTATGCTATCCAGATTTCCCTTGCCTTTCTTGTCCTTTTTGAGACTGATGTCTTTCTTCTCTTTGTTCTGCTTCTCCAAGCTTTGGACATCTTCCTCATGAGCATAGAGATCTAATCTCCATCTTCTTATTTGGACTTATCTATAAGTAAGAATGCGCACAAGAAGGGGGTTGAATTGTACTTTGCCATTAATTTTCCTGCTTTTATTTTGAAAAACTTATTCAATATCCTATCAGCTATGAGCTTGAAAAACGGAAACAGCGTTAGTGACTTTAGAAAGTGAACTTTCTGAACTAAATATGAAAATAAAAGACTAAAAGAAGGTTTTTTAGAACTAACATAGTAAACAAACTAGATACAAAAATAAAATAAGAGATGAAGGAGAAAAAGATATACTGAAGAGTTTTATATGGTTTGGCCACCCTGCCTATATCCAGTTTTAACAACCGTTGAGTTCCACTAAACTTTTCTCTCACCAGAAAGAATAAGGATAGTTTTTACAATAGCCTTCCCAAACTCTCACCATGACCATAGTCAACCCCTACTATCACTAATCAAGTAGTTATTCACCAACCTCTTCAAGCTTGAACCAAGTAGTCTTTGACTAGCCTCTTCAAGCTAAACCCAGACTAATAAAAACACATTTACTATCACGTTGCAAGTAGTCTTTGACTAGCCTCTCTAAGCTAAGCTCACACTGATCACTACTAGATCAAGGCTACAAAGGTTTGTATTTGGGTTTGCAACTCAAACTAACCTATACTTAAGTTTTCGTAAGATTTACAAACAAAGTTTTGGGCAATACTTGAATGACTTCTTTCTAAATATTCTTCTTAGGAAAAACGTATGAACATTGAAGGAATGTAGAAAGAAGATTTTTATAAACAAAGGAAATGATTACTAGATGTAATGAACACTACAAGCTAATGAGAAGAAATTTTTTAAGAGGTTTTGCTCTTTGTGCAGCATCAATCTATATTCTTTGAAAGCATAGCATCTCTATTTATAGATGGTCTTCCTTGTGACCGTTGCCTCTTGATCAGATTCCAAGTGACACTTGTTGATCATCCATTTGTGTCTTGGAAAAGCAATCTAGAAGAGTAACATGTCTGTTTGTTAAACGTTGCAGAAGCCGTTGCAAGATTGAGGTTTTTGATGCTACTTCAGAAATTACTCTTATTTTTTTTAACGTGGTTTCTGAGCTCCTTCTTCTAGAAGCTAGGTGTAACACCCTAAAATTATTTAAAAATTAATTTGAGTTTTATTAGTCATAATTTCAAAAATTGACAATTTTAGCAACGATGAGGATGGTCCAACGGATGTGTTAAAAAAATTCTGGGCCGAGGTTAATTGTGACCTTACAAGCCCCACTGCCGTCCTAGAGGTGAAACCCTAAATCGAGACCGGGAAATGCCCGGGGCTAAGAAAAGAGAAGGTTAAGGTTAGAAATGATAAGGAATGAAAAGTTATACCTAGAATTAATTTTCGAGTAATGTTTGACTACACGGGTATGGTGTTTTACCCATTTGGTAGAGTTTTGATGTGTGGTTTTTAACACCATACAAGTTACTTGGTGGCCAAGTAACCTTTACCAACCACTTTATGCAAAGTGGATGCCAAGGATTGAAACTTGAAAAGTAAGTTTCAATCATGGCCTTTTGTTTATTATATTTTACTTGGGAACCAATATCTCATCCGTTCGATGGAATTTTGGTGTGCAGTTTTAACATTGAAAAAACTACTTGCTCCCCAAGTCAAAGTGAGCCACTTATCTTAAGTCAAATGGATAGCTAAGATTCATTTTTGACCAACAAAACAAATCCTAGCCATTCATATAATTTCTTTTCCCAAAGTATATTTTTAGAAAAAGGATTTTTAACATCATCCAATCATCCCACCAAATTAAACATATCAATATCTGTTTATCATCAATCAATACATCCATAAAATTCTAGCCAAATCAATAAGAAAAATTCATAGCAAACTTGGAAAGAAAAGAGAACAAATAAAGCCCTACTTTAGTGGCTTTAGGGATCTTGGCTCCAAAGGTGATCCAAGAATGATTTCCTTCACATCAAAGCCTCTAAACCAACACTAAATCCTCCCTTTGGTATCAGATTATGAGCTCTCAAAGTAGAAAGATTGATGGATTCAAATTCTAATTAGTTAGTTTTGTAGATGATGATGAGTAGAATAAGTTTAGTAAAGAAAGTTTGAGCTTTTAGTGACTTTGGGCTAGTCCTTTGGAGGTTTGAATCAAGATAGAAGCTCTTAAGAAAGGAAACAATGGAGGCTGGTTCCTTTTTCTATTATGGCCGAGAATGATGAGTTGATTTGGTCAAGTTTGGAGACTTTTAAATGCTCTTAGATAAGGTTGTGTAATAATTTAGGTAAAATTTGATTTTTCTTTCTTTTTTAAACAAAAGGAATGGCTAGGATTTATCTTATTATCAAGATTAAATCTTAACCTTATACTTGGCCTCAAAAGGATAGACATTATCATTTTGTAGAGATTAAATTATCTTTCGTTAGAAATCACACACTAAAATTTTACCAAATGAGTAGAACACCGTACCAGAAATAAAATATTGCCCGAAAATTAATTTCACATCTAAAATCTTCATTTCTAACCTTAACCTTATCCTTTTAGCTAAGGGATCAGGGTTTTAGCTCTCGACGGCTTTGGGGCCCGCAAGGTCACTATTCATACGGCCTGAAATTTTTTTAACTTATCCATTGGCCGTTTTCATCATTGTTGCGTTGTCAGATTTTTGAAATTATGACTAATAAAATTTAAATTAATTTTTAAATAATTTTCAGGTGTTACATTACCACCTACCTTAAAAGAATGTTGCCCTCAAAATTCATTTGAAAACAATTTAAAAGACAAATTTCATAAAGCAAACAAGGAATTCACACATAGTTCAAACAATTCAACCAAATCCTAAAAGTTCCTACCTAGATTAATTCAGGTGGTGATGTCCCTTCAGCTCTGGTACTCTTGTGTGGTGACTTCCCTCTTTCATTTCTGCCTGAGCCTTGTGATGAGAAAAACTTTAGCTTGATGATGAGGTTTCAAGATAATGGTCTTGTGATGCCATATGAGAAACCTCTAAAGCTTGAAAACTTGGTCTTAGACCATATAAGATTTTGATTTCCTTTTCTTTTCCTTACTCAAGATTTCGATTCTTTTTCCTTTCCCCCTCTATGATTTCGGTTTCCATTCCCTTATTTGTACAAAGTTTGATAAAAATGTTAAGTAGCTCACTAAAAGTTTTGTTTAAGAAAATTAATTATATGTTTCAAAG
>JAMLFY010000882.1:0-21497 GCA_030441495.1 Dalbergia oliveri
TGGTGGTAGAAGAGGATGAGAGAGAGAGGTGGATTATTTTTAGGGTAATTTAGGAATTTGAAAAAGTTATTTAGAAATAAGGGATAAACTGATATTGAAAATAAATGGGTTAAGTGTAACATTAAAGAACTTCAGGAGATGTTGTTGTAATTACCCCTAGTTATAATCATTTTTATGGAGATGGAGACATAAATTACTCAATAACAACTTCAGAAGAATTGAAAACATATTATACTGATGAGATCATCCCAACCATTTGCACAATTACAAACTTTTATACCCAGGTGTCCCAGAAAAAAAACCATTCTCCTATATGTACACCACCCTCAAAACGACATAATTAGAGGAAAGAAAGTGACGTACAAAAGAAAAACCTTAAGCCCCCCAAATAGAAGAAACATAATGTAGTAAATTGCTATCTACTGACCCCTTTTCTCCATTGATTGTAAACCCCTTGACCCTTTCTCTCAACTTTTATTCATATACATATATTAAACACCAAAATCACAGCTCCAAGAAATCTTCTGTTTTATCTCTCCTGTTTACCACCCTCACCCAAGATTTTTATGAGCAAAAGGGAAAATCACTGCAAAGGCTAATTTGAACTACTTTTCCACACCATCCTATTGGATTACCTTGGGCTTGGTTGTGATCTACGACAGCAGAGGCTGGAGAAGCCTCTGACCTGATGGACTACCTAGTAACATTGCCTGAGATCGAGTGAGCATCTCAGTCATTGATGGGGTCTGATATGACTGCACGAGACTTGACCTATCGGTGGAATCACCTCTTGCTGTTGCTCTTTGCCATGAATGTGAACTCAATCCAGAAAGTATATATGCTCTCCCAGATGCTTCATACACATGCCTACTTGCCATCCTCTCTTGCATTTCCTTGAGTTCAGCATCCAATGCAACACAGAGGCGATCGTGAGATTTGGCCGAAATAGTCTCTGAAAGCATCTTTGACAGTTTTCAAGGATTAATGCTGCACCAGATAGGTCTCTCTGTTCGGCTGCAACCCTTGCCTGGGCCATCGCCTCCGCCGCTTGGAGCCTGTTGCGCTGCCGTTCCACTTCGAGTGACATCACAACCTGCCCAACTTTTCCGGTCTCAATCTTTACTTCTTCACTTTCCAATGTAGCTGTTTCCTGAGTTAAGGGATCCTTGTAAACACACTTGACCTTTATCAATGATGTTTCATTGCCAGACGTAGCTGGGACATCAACTGAAACTAGAAAGTCCTCTCTTCATCCGCATACAAGTCTCCAACATCAATAAATCCTGACGTCCATCAGCAATGACTCGGCTCGGGTAACTTCTGCCTTAAGTGAGACAAGACTCAGATCCGGATGTATACACTCAATTTCCACTTGCAGCTCCTGGACAACAACACTCAAAAGTCCTCCAATGCATTGAGCAAATGCATCCTGCAGCACAGCTTCAGTCTCAATGAAAGAAAATGTGCCACCAGAAATCTCTGAAATTGAGTGCATTGATGATGCATCGACCTATTGAACCCAAAAGCATGCACAGGAATTTGAAACCCTGAATTATCATGACCACTGATGGAAGTAGGCAGAAGCAACTGGTAATTTGGTAGAGGTTGGCTAGTTCCAGAGCCATTGACAGTGTAATTATCTTGCCCGTCAGATAATAGTATAATGCTGGCAACTGGATTCTTCTCTTTGTCTGCCATTATCTTAGCACCTTTTCTCAGTCCTTCAGCAATATTAGTGCCCCCATTTGCAACCAAAGAATTAACAGCTTGTAAAGCCTGTTGCCGCCCAGAATCAGTCATCCTACACAGAGGAAGAGGCGGCGAGCTGTGGAAGAGAAAGCAACAACAGAAAGCCGGTCAATAGAGCCTAGGTTCTGTATAACAAATCCCATAGCTCTTTTTAGTAGTGCAAGCTTGGTTCCAGCCATGCTACCACTGATGTCAAGCACTGTAACCAGGTCAACAGGGGCACGTGGTGTCTGAGAAATCTGTGTCAAGCTAGCCTGGTTTCTACTAACATTTTGACTTCTGGCTGCAGCAGCTGCTGTAGCAGCAGTAGCTTTGAGATGAACCAAAACTGTGAAGTTAGAATAGGCATTGGACCCAGGAGCAGCAGACACTTCTGGGTACGTTTTAATCTCAATTGCTCTAGTGGCATCCGTATCTCCAGTACTCTTACTGCAAGGACTTCTCTCAGAAAGTGCGGTTTGGTGGTTTAACGATTCATCATCATCAAATATGCCTGGCGGGAGCCTGATAAAGCGGCACAATATGCCGCCTATTCAAATCTCGCCGAGGATGAGGTAGAGGCAGGTGATGGACCACAGCCATCAAAGCATCATTTTGGGGCCAATTAATTGGACTAGGTGAAACTCTGCCTGGGATTGGATCCAAACTGGACCCAAGAAAGGTATTTCCGTCCACTTTGCTCTGCACACTGGACATAGTTGGTTTCCATGTTTCACATTTGAAGCAATGCAGTGGAAATGGAAGGAATGTGAACATTCGGCAGTGAATATAGCATGGCCAGATCCTTGCTTCATTTTGGTTAAGCATATTGAGCAGGTTTGCTGACACATTGAAAAATAAAAGATTGTAAGAATATAGATACTTTCAAGTAAATTATCTGACAGATGTTCATGCAATTCATGATAGACTACATAGGTAAATGAATAGTACATGTGCATAATTTACTTCTTACAAAGAAAAAGAAATACACCAATGTGAAAAGCTATTTAATTTCAACATATTAACGAGATGATGGAAAAAAATCTCAAATAGTTTAAAGATTAGTTCTAGAAGATATGTCCCGTTTAGAAATTGTGAAGAAGTTATTCAATAATACTGTTGAACCAAGCAATTCTAACAAAGCAGAGGGGACATAAAAAGTTGCTTTAAAGCATCCCTTCCCCATTCACACATCTTTCATTTTCAATTCTGGCATTTTGACAAAAGAAGGCTTAATTATCAATCATAAGATCAACAAACATGAAGCAATTGACATTGTGAGATTAGGAAGGATGGTAAAACATCTAATCCTCTTGTCTAGTCAGGCAAATGCACGAAAGCATCACTTAAAATGTCCAAAAGATATTCTCATAATTGAATATCTAGCAGATAAAATTCTACCTTACCAAGTCCTCAAAGACTGCTATAATATGACTTGACTAAATGAACAAGCCAACTAACGTATCATATCATGATTTGTTTTTTCTAACCTTTTTTTCCAATAAACACAGCTCAGCCATCAGGAAGGAAAAATTCTTATAATCTTTATCCAAAAGAATAGGCACGAAATAATGATTTCAGCTGAAGGCACATCAAAAGCAAAACTGATGATACTTAAATTAAAAATTACATACGAAATATGCATACGGTAAAAGTCAAGAAACCACAGCTCTATCAACTACCCATGTTCAGTTGAGAGACAAGGGTAACAAAATCAATAGAAGGAATCCACAATTCCTAAATTGAACTAGAGAAGTTGCATTTTCAATTATGGTCTCTGACACTCGCAATTTAGTCCTGATTTTAAATAAATAAATGCATTCCATTCTGTCCTTAAAAACTTGTTTCGCATCACACTCCAAGGAATTCGAATAATTTAACTCCTGAAACACACAGTGATTTTAAACCAGGGACTAAAAATTGCACGTGAGGTCAATTATCAAGAACCAAAATGCTACTTGCACTCCAAATTAAACTCTTGTAAATAAAGAAAAATGAAGAACATAAGAGGGGTAACACCGTTCGAGGCCTTATTAATGTCCTAACATAACAAAATTCGTAAATCCAAGCAAATGATTACTTCCTCACATAAAAATATTACAATTGCAAAAAAAGTACATATTTGTTTAAATACATAAATAAAAAAAACCATTCTTTTGAGCTCAATTTTTTTTCCCATTTTGCTTAATTAGGAATTATCCCATTTTGCTAAATCAAGGGAAAAAAATCCCATTTTGCAGATACACCTTGCAGATTCTTGCTAGTGCATATTTGGCCAACCAACCAAACACACAAACCAAACTTATCAAAAAAGGATAAAAAAAAAATGGAGAGAGAACGATCTTATTCATGTGGCAGTAACAACTAAACAAAACAAGTGAATAATCACAATCAATGAGAGAGAGAGAGAGAGAGAGAGAGACAGAGACAGAGGCAACCAACCAACCTTTGAGGAGGACTTGCTGGCACTTCTGGACAGCTTGAAAGACGGCAACGGCGTCGTTCGCCGCGAAGACCCCATCTCCGGCGACAATAGGGCGGCGTCCGACAGCCTCTCGGAGGAAACCGCCGTGTGCGGCGGCGATGACTCGTCGTCCAAGGTCCTCGGAACAAACATGCACAGGTTCAGCCCCAGAGCCACCTTCGCTTTCTTCCATTTGCTTCCCATTCTTTCTTCTTCTTCTTCTTCTCACACCTTTGAGATCTCAGAAAATGCTGCAGCACAAGCACAACCTTTGAGAACTAAGCTCCACCCTTCAAAACCCAGATCTCAAATGACGAAAAGTTTTGAGCTTTGATGAGTTTTGCTTTGCTTAGAGCCCTTGTAATGATAGAGAGCTTGAGAGAGAAAATAAGAGTGTTTCAGAGAGAGAGAGAGACAGAGAGAGTGAGGAAATGGGGTTTTATGAAAAGTAGGAACGGGGCACGAAAACCGAGGCAGAAGTGCTCTTCGTTGAGTTGAGTTGAGGATTCTTAATTATGGTTGTTGAGAAGTGAACATAATAAGAGAAGAAGAGAGGGACATTATTGTACTAATGTTCATTTGATGTTTTGAATGGCAAGCATGTGATGTCAAACGAGGGAACTTTGAAGGCACTAGAATGTAAGTATGTGCATTAATTGTTGTTCAAGTGTTGCTGTTGTTAATGTTGTTGTTGTTGTGTTGGCGGCCATGGACTAGTTAGTTGAGAAGGGTAATGGAATGGAATGGAATGTGTATGGCGGTGAGGATTTTGACCTGTGTTTTTCACTTTTTGGGGGTTTCCTACTTTACCCTTTGGTTTTGCTTTGGTTGATTGTGTATGGGTATGGGTATGGGTACGGGTAAGGGTAAGACTATAAGAGAGGGTAAAAAGGCACGAGAAATCAATCGAAAGCAGGGGAGGAAAAAAATAATGGAATGAAAATAAAAGCACGTTTTGGTTGAATGGGGAAAAGTCGGTGCTTTATCATCCCCTTTACTTGTATCATATCATCATGTCTGCTGCAATCCTTTATTGCCCCTTTCTTTCTTTCTTTCTTTGCATTCAGATTCACTTGCCCTACAATACTTGCTTGGGTATACCTTGTCCAAGATACTCTACTGTACTCAAATTTTAGCAAGACGGGACCCCCATTCAAGGTCTTACTATATATTAAATGAAGTATTAAAATTTATGCATTTCACTAATGACAGTAAAAGATATACTTCCCTTTTTTACTCCATTTATTAAAAAAAATACATGAATTAAGAAATATATGTTAATAATAAAAAAAATTATATAAATATATCAGATTATTTTTATTAAAACTGGTATACTACCATTAATAATGACATAACCAATTATATTATAGGTAGAATTGAAAATAAATAATTTAATACTCCTTGATATAATAAATAGATATATGTTTTGCAACAACAAAACTTTAAAAAATAGACGGATGGAATGAAATGGAGAGATAGAGTAAAAAGAAGTAAGAATCATTTTAAAAAAATTTAAGTGCAGCGCCTACGACATTTTATCCCTTTTTTGGATTGAACTATTTAGTTTCCCTCTTTTAAAAATGAATGAATTAATTGATTATGGCTGGGTGGTGTATCAAATTACTGATTATATACTTCTCATTATGCTCGGTTTGATTTTTGTTATTGTAAAAGTCAACAATCGGCTTATGGATTTTAACCCAAGTTATACTAATTAAATTATTTTAAAATAAATTTTATCAATTGTAAATGTCATCCATACTACTTTGTCTCAAGTCTCAACTCCATTTTATTTTTTCGCTCTTACACTAATATCTTAAACCTCTCCTGCCAATAAGGGAAAACAGGAGGAAAAAATCAGCAATTAATAAATAAATAAATAAAGCTGTGATAAAAGTATAGGTAGCCGTGGCATCGACTTTCAAGTCTAATACAGTGATATTTCATATGTCTACCTAATTAATAAAAAACAACTCTGTCAATTATTGCCATCTTTGGTTTGAGATCAATTAACCTTTAAGCCCCTTTCACCTTTTGTGAAAGGTTTAAGTGGGTATCCATCTGTATTAGTGATTCATTATTTAAATCTTTTCTCTTTCCTCCTCCTCATTAATTAAGTGATAACAAAATGTCGATGATCACAAGAGGTTTATTAGTGGAAACATGCCATAATCTCTTCTAGAGGCTCTGGGACTATAATATAAAATGAGAAAAAGACCTGCCCCTATTGGGTGTGTACATGATTCAGTTCCACGAATTGGCCTGGCCCTCATCTACATCATGGTGGATGATTGCTTGGCATGAGTCAAAATGGTGGGATTTTCTTAATGATTGTCAATTAAAAAGAAATATGAAATGTTTTACTTTTATTTTATTTTATTTTATTTTTGATTAATTTCTAACCCTTCACATGAGATGATGATAAGTATGCACACACGTGCACATCATAACAGCAGTCGTTCTGTGGTACCCATGTCAACCCTGTTGACATTAGTGCCTGCCAATGGATCTCATCTCATGTCTTGGATTTTATTTTGGTTTCTTTGATCTTTCTCTTGTAGTCTTGTGGCTCTTTTCTTTTTTCTTTTTTTTTCCCCACCCTTTATCGTTACTTTTATTTCCGCTAATGAAATTACTTTGTTGCTTTTTTAAAAATCAAGTTGATCCAATGAGTGGTAAAAATGATTTAGGAGGTTGACCAAAAACTATGATTGTAATCAAACCAAAATGTTTGGCGTGCAAACTCTATAATCACCTTATATATAGTGGGTTTTGTATACTTAATTAAAGTACCCAAATTAAGGAACGTGAGGTAGATAATATGCCAAATGGTTAGGTCGAAAACAAATAGGGAAAGGTCCACTTGTTTCCTTGAGGAGTGTGTCCCTTGAAGGTTTTTGCTAGCGTTACAATTATCTTAAATTTTATTTATATTACTAATCATTAATTTGTTTCAGATAAAAAGGTATAATATATGAAAAGAATCAAAGACTCGTAAGATTTTGTATGAATTAAATTCTCAAAATAATATGATATTAATTTTCAGATAAATAACTAAATATTATTACTTTATTTTATCTATTGAATTTTATAATATTTTTAAAGATTATGTATGGCAAAACAAGAGGAGGTGATAAACCAATTCCATAAAATGCGACAATAGGTCAGAGCAGGTTGACCCATTTACTATATTATATTCCAACTAAAATTATGAAACAACAAAATAAAATTTTCTCCTTACAATGGAAATATTTATGCTTTTATATGAGAACTATATTATGCTACGCTGCCTTACATTATCTTGGGTTTGGATTCTGTTATATAAATTATGTTTCGGTCTTCATTAAATACTCAAAACAAAACTTTGGAATACCGTTGTTTTGGTCTGACATAGCAAGATTCTGTTTATATATAGTTATTAGTACGTTTTAAAATTTTAATGAACCAGCTTACTAAATCTAAAATACTTCTAGCTCCAATATATTAAACTCGGATAGAAGGACCCTGAAAGTGAGGATTTGCTTTAGAGAGTAAAGAAAAGGAATTTTATTTTTTGAATCAATAAAATTAAACGTGAGGACTTTTTTCACTCTATTAATTTAAGGGTTAAATTCTTCATTTTATCTATAAAATGAGATCCTCACTTTAGAAGATCTAAATCCATTAAACAAAAATTTTTCTAATTAGCTAAGAGGATATTAAGGTTGTGTTTGGGTGGAGTAATTTTAGAGGGTCATGTGCTTTTAGAGAAGATTTTAAATGACTTAGTATGAAATTTCTTATTTGAATATAAATAAGGGAATTTCAAAATTCTAATTATTTTATGAGATATTTTCAAGACTTGAAAATAGTAGCTTTCAAATTCTCTCTTCATAGAGAGAATTTCCTCTTCATAGATCTTTGTCTCATAACTCTCACTCTTCTAAGTCTATTACCATTCATGAACCACCATTACCTACCATCGGCTAGTCGTCAACTCGCTAAGCATCAGCCACCCTCGCATACCCCTCCCATTGCTGGTGATTCAGTTGTCATCCACCATTGCCCTCCCATCGTTGCATATCATCCAATGCCCATTATCTACTCTGTTTATAGAGAATGTGATATAATTTCATTACACAAATAAAGCATTTTGTAAATAAATTCATATAATTATCTTATCCCAATAAAAAAATTAACAATGAAAGGAATTCAATTAAAATAATTATAATTTCTTGCATTTTAAATTATCTGAAACTTAAAAATATTTCATCCAAACACAACTTAAGAGATTTGTCTAGAGAAGACAACTTTGTCTTTTTTTTCTTTTTGTTTTTGGACATAACATTACGCTTACAAAAACAATTTAAAGGGTTTAATTTTTTGGATGTTATTGTAAATTATTTTTTTATTTAATTATGTTTTACGGTATTATTACCCGAATCCGACTGCAACAATAATTACTTACAAATTCATACCTTTTAATAAATAATTATTTGAAAAATTTGAAAACCAAAGTTAGGCCAATAGATATTACACATTACCAAAATGTTTTTGTCTCTATATAAATATAATGATGAAGTCTCCGGTAAAGTTTTTCCTTGAATACGGTAAAGTGTTTGTGCCAATGCATATTTCTCAAATATTAATATTATGAAGCCCAAGATAATCTCGGTCAATGAACCGCATCGACCTCAAAATTGGCATTGAATGGTCAAAATCTAGAGCCTTGAAATGTCACCTATCAAAAACTTGGATTCATTTGAAGAATTGTATACTAGCTGCTACAAACCTTGCAAGTATTGAAGCGAAAATTAAAATAACATGTCACATGATTTTCTAGAAGAACTCCCATGCAGAAAATCATGATGATGTTTGGTACACTGATCTTCCAGATAATCTGACTTGACTCAGCCATTTTGCCTCAATGATCTGCTAGCTTTAGACATTTTCCCAACACTTTTTATGAAATAAGGTAATACCACTGCTAATATAGGATTAATATATAGATATACCTATTCTGAGGAAGTAAATAGGTGAGGTAAAATTAATAGGAGAAAAGTAAACTGTCATTAATGCATGTAACATATAATTCAGTACTCAGTAATTAGAAAAAGAAGATGAAGTAGTGTTTGATATTGCAAGAAGAAAGAAAAAGAGATATTTCAGATATATATTGACTTTGATCAAGGCAACCGAATGTGAAGTTTCTATGATGCCAGAGAATATTGCTTTTGTGGATTATTGTTGCAGTGGATTTGTGGCCACCATGACCATGCATTAGAATCATGAAAATCTGTTTGAAATTTGGTGCATTATGAATATTATGATTTATGCCTACACGGCATATATTTAGAATAGTACATAACATATATATATCCATGCCTAGTGGCCTTAATTATTTGAAATAATACTTTGGAATTAATGCTTTTGAATGGAACAATTCTGGTTCCCATTTGACATATCTCTAATTGGTCTAATGGGGAATCAAAATTCAAAAGGGTTTTTACTAATAGCACTACCCTGCATTGGTCTTCCAATGAAGAGAATCTCCAAGGCCATGACAACTTTTGATGCAGCACTAGGCCAAATTAAAGAGCATCCACACATAATGAAATGAAATAGGAAGACCAAAATGATACTTAAGCCATAGCTTTTGAGTGGTGTTGCCTATTCACATTTACTTTACTCCCCAAAAGACCACCTTTTGGGATTAAAAGAGAAAGGAAAAAAATAAAAACCCCCTATCTTTCTAGTATGCAAAAAGTTATTCCTCTCCCCCACAAGAGAACATCAATAAGCAACAAAGACGGTGACTACTTTTCAATTCACTCCCCTCCTTTTGAGGGCACACATGCCTCACACACCTTGAGGGGAGAGCGTATGTATATGTTTTTGTGTGTCAAGAGAGAATGTGCTTTGTGCCATGAGAGCTTCCTCCTTGCAATGAGTGGAGAACCATTAAGAGGGAATCCCTCATGAAACCCCCTTTGTGGGGAGGGGATAGGATTCCCTTTTACTACCTCCAAATTTGCCAGACTTTATGGCTAAGTCAACGAGAAAGCTGAACCTTTTTTTAGTGTCTTAGGGAACCTCTCCTCTCATGGTGCCCCCCACTTTGGTGGTTATTTAACACAGTAATTAATTGAGTACTATACTTATCTTTCTAGTAGTTCATTACTTAAACAAACCACAAGTAATCAAATTAAACCGACACTAAATTAAACTAACCAACAAAGCATATTCCAAGCCCTTAAAATTAAGAGAGAGAGTAGTTTCCCTAGGCGCAATGCTTATCCGTCCCCAATGGAGGCATGTTTGAGATAATTTAATTTAATTAACCAAGTGTTTGAAAAATAACAATTTCCTTGCCAATCGTTTTGAGACACAGTGATTACGGAAGAATATATATAGCATAAAGCTCGAGCACTAAATGTTCTTTTTTATTTTGTCCATAAAGTTGAGATATCATTACAAGTATAAGTAATTATTATTATTATTATTATTTTTGTTTTTATGCAAATCTGCAATTCAAGATATTAATGGATATTAAAAGGACTTACAACCATGCAGACCTTACCGAAAAGAACATCTAACTAATGTTTGTTTTTGTTAATTATGATGTTACATGTTCTGATAATCAAGAAGTCAAACCTAATCCATACATTCTGTGGGTCCACATGTTCAAAATCATTGTCCGAGATTGTGCAAATGCAAGGCTCTTTTTCTCATCTCTCCTTTTCTTCCTTTATTTATTTATCTATTTTATATATGCTCTAGTGTGTGCTAGCTAGCAACCTTGATTGTTTCTCTGTATAGTTGTACCTGAAACACATCAAATATATACCCCTGACATAAATACACGAGAAGAAGGTTCATGTAAAATCTTTGGCAGAGAATTCTCATTGGGTTCTTTTGATTCTCATGTTGGCATTCAGCATGAGTGAATTTATTCTCATGTACATGCATGCATTTCTTTTGTTCCCTACTCTGCCATATAGTTAATATATTGAGGAGCCTTTTTAATTGATTGACATCATTGAGGACACCCTAGTCCCCAACACATGCACCCTCAGCAAAATAACAAAGAAAATGAAGATGGGTTGGTATAACTCTGGACAACCAAAAAGGGCTCTTTTTTCAATCATAGCCTTTGACAAGGAAAAAAGTAGGAACAGTGTAGACAGAGTTTATATTCTCAATTGCTTATAAAACTTTTTTTTTTTAAAAAAAAACCATTAACTTTCTTTGTAATTATATAAGCTGCCTTTTTAAAAAAGAGAAAAAAATCCCCTTTGTAGAGTTATGGGTGAAGAGGAACATGGAGGGGAAGATGGAGTGTTTGGAGTGGAAGTTACCGTGCAAAATTTAGCAGAAGAGTCTAGATATGTTTTCTTTCTCTTCTTTTTTTTTTTTTTTTTTTGCCTCTTTGGTTTGCTGTCATGAACCTTCTTATCAAGCTGATTTTTTTTCTTTTTTTGGTAAGTGTTATCTCAGTGAAAGCATATGTTTGATGAGGAGGTAAAAATGTGGTATAATTTTTATAGATGAGTTTCATGTATAAAATTATACATGAACCTCATTCATGAAAAATTTACTTCCATTTTTATTCTCAAGCAAACATACTTGAGAAACTTTTTTTTTTTTGTCAATAGAAAAAATTCAAAAAGAAGAAAAGAAAAGAGGTAGAGTTTTTATTTTTTTTTTTTGAGGGGATCATAAAAGAGGTGGGGGTGCAGGAAGTGGTGGCATGTGGGCCGTTAGTGAGCCCAAAAAAGGCAAAGAAATGTCCATGGCTCAATCTGTAGCTTGTTTCATTTGGGCCGGAACAACTTCAAGAGTGGGCCTACAAATGTCATTGCCCCAAGGTTTCTCGTTGGAAAACTGATTAGTGAGGCCCATACCAAAGTTGTGCTACAGGTCTTTTGATCAATGTTAGTACTAGTGTTAAGTTTCCTGTCTCATTCAACATGGACCTTAGATTGCCCCAATTGTTAAAATGGGTCATACTCAACTTCGAATACTGAAGTTTAGAAAATGTAAATAAAAAAGATATGTTGTCAAAGCCCAAATAGTGGCTTGAAAATGCAGCCTTCGAAATACCCCACTAGGGATTGGACTTCTATTCCTTCTGAGTTCTCACCTTCTTCAGACCCCCCAAAAAACAATAGTTCTGACCTTCTCTCATATCCTAAAATACCACCTTGTCAAAAACACTAGGAGAACTGTAAGAGATTTTGACCAACAAAAGGACATGTAGAAAATAGAACTAATATCTGACCAAAAACCGAAGGTACAACAAATATATTTAATTTATACTTAAGCTTTATTTGGTATATTAAGAAATAAATTAATACCATCTTTCATATCATCAAACATCAATAGTATTTGGCATTAGATTTGTAACATTCAACACAAGTCTTATTTTTACATTACTTGTTCAATACTCACCAAAAAACAAAAACACTTGTTCACTTTACATTGGTTTTAAATTATAATTGGTATATGCCTGAAAGTTACGAGCCACTATTCAAACAGAAATAGTCTTCCTTTATTTTGGGGACGTTGATTAAACAATTCAAATGCAGTTTTCAAAATAATATTTGATATCTATCCTGAACAAATGATTTCAATGAATCTAGTAAAATTCAAGTCGAGTGGTTGAGGACATGATGTCAGAAGTCTGGACCAATGGAAAAGTATATGTAATCAAAATCAACAAAAATTACCAAATGAGTGTGAGAAAATGTCATTAGAAAAACAAGTCCTCGATATCTAGCTAAGCCAATACTTATCAGCTGCATTGAGTATGTCTCTACGAATTTCACTTTGAAAAAAAAAATAGAGTGAAGAAAAAGGGTTTGAAGAGTAAAATTTTCAAACATTATTAGCAATTTCTATTACCGAAATATACATTGACAATTCATTAAAGATTTAAAGTAACTTGATTAGTAAATGCTAAAATCAAGCTAGTATACTTGTGTAGCAACATATTGAACCATTGCTCTAAAAGTCTTATACATTAAAATTAATTCCAAAACTTTTTACGCCATGAGTGTTGCCCAATAAACAAATTTTCTTTAGATATGTCAACGTGTTTTTCCTCCTCTATTTAGATAAACCGTAAAAACTAAAAACCAAAAAACCGCTTGTTTATTCTGTACGAAAAGCAAAAGTTAGAGAAGTTTTGGGAATAAATTTTCTTATATTAAAATTTCACATAACAAGGTTACATGTCATCTCTTATCCTTAATTCTTATGTCACATCTATTGTTTGGGTTTTACATTTAAGATTAATTATTAAAGATAACACATAAAGTCAGTGAAATTTTGATATAAGAGTATTCATTTCCGAGAAGTCTTATACGCGCTGGTTTTGGTTTCTCAAACCACTGTCCAGCGTATCTCAACATGTAGCTCTCCATTCCTTGAATTTATTAGATGGTATTTATCATTTATGCGACCATTGTTTACTACATCATCTAGGTTAATCTCCACGTGCCCCAGCGAACTCTGCATATATGTCAAGAAAATGTAATTTAACTAATGAATATCACATTCGAATTTTAAAAACAAGCTAACTAACAGAAGAATAATGAAGAGTGTCTCATAATGAAGAGAAAAGTGAAATGGGCACCTTTGACAGAAAAGTAAAGTGCTTCCTCTTGCTCATAACCTCAATGTGTACCTTCTCATGGAGAGGAGGCTCTTCTAGCATAAATTGGAATTCTTCATTCCAACGTGGGTTACGAGTTTTCTTCAACGTCTGCAGAGATTTAAATGCCGGGATAAATTCTTTTCAAGTAAAATATAAAAAACTTGATTGAATAAATTGCACATACAAATAATAACATAGGATGGATTTTAATAATAATAAAAAAAGTTTTATTTTGATTGATGACACTCTCATCTAATTAAATATCTCTATTTGAATGCATTTTCAAATAGTCAGGGTGAAAGTTAACTAAATTTACTGAAATGATATTACATGATTGAATGATTTTGTAAAATCTTTTTAATCCAAATTAACTTATGAAAAAGAAACTTAATTTATTCACCATAAAGATACACATTTTTACAAGCTTATCCAACATTACCTAATGTTAATCCATCATATTTTAATGGGCACATTTAGACTTAGAATGGATGCAACTGAATAAACTAAAGTCACATCAATGTAGCATGACATCTAAAAAGATAGTGTAATATTATCTATACTATACATAAATACTTAATAAAAAATATTATTTTAACACCCAAAAAATAATGTTTAATGAGACACCTATTTTATCACTACTTGATATAATGATAGTTCCCACTCATTCTTAATATGTATCACATTTAATAATTATAAAATAAATATTTGAATATACACTATTTTTTAGGTATTAGAATAACATTATCCAATACTTAGTAAAGGGAAAGCTTACCTTTGTCCTTCTCTTTTCACCTCTAAAGGTTAACACTGCAAAAGGGTTGCTGTGATGTTCCCCCTCAACATCCTCAGCCTCCTGGATCAGTACTGAAAGTAAACCTGCTCCTTCTTGGACCTCATCATCGGATAACGCATCAATTCTGCTTTCATTTCTAGCATACACCTTCGAAGGTCCACCAAACTTGCTACTACCTTCTTTGAAAGGAACAAAAGTACAGTCCACCACAATTTGCCCTCTAGGCTTCTTACATGGATCATTCAGATTAGAGTCCTTAAGCAAATCGAGTGTAAATTCTTTGTTGTCATAGGGTGTAAGCAGCTTGAGAGGGATTAATTGCATTCCCAGCTTGTCATGTGAACCAACCTGTCAAGAATAGAATTAAAGAAGGTAACAGCAAGCAGGGGCGGAGGGAGGGGGCAGTGTTCCCTCAAATTTTGCACATTTATATAATTATATATATATTTTATATTATGCCTCTAAATAATTTTATCATCTCTATACATAAGTATGCATAATAAATAATAAAAATCTTTTAATATAGTAGCACATATGATATAAAAATATAAAACATATAAATGTTTATAGAATATATTTTTTAAAATTTTTCTCTTATTAACTCATTCTATTCACTTAGTGGAGTTTTTATTTACTAGTTAGTTATTTATGATCAATATTTTATTTTGATATTAAATAATACATTGATATGTATTTTTTTTTATGTTGAACCTAATAGATATTTAAAAAGAAAATTATTAACTCTTTTGTTAAGAGCAAAGAGAGAATAAATGATGAAATAAACCCAAATTTATCAATAATTTGTATAAAAAATATTATATAATGACTCATTTTATATTTTTTATATGATAATTTATTTTATTTTATATTACTTAATTTGGCCCCTCTCTTTTAAAATTTTTGGCTCAAGAAAATTAGATTCTCATAGCAAATGTACAGAGAAGAGATGAAAAACAAGATTGTGGCTATAACATATTAATCTCAATTATACAAATAAATTTTACCACCAATGCCAAAATGCTTTGCAAGTAATTTTGAAAAAAGTACAGCTCTGCACACAAAGAAAATGCAGTGGTTCCTTGAAAGTAAATAAATAAATAAATTCACTCCTTGAGATTGATTTCCCACTATTTTCCACATTATCACGAAAGTTTGGAAACCATCCATCTGTGCAAAGGTGATAATCTTAAGCGCCCCCACTATATGCATCAAATAATTCTCAAAGGTGATAATCTTAAGCGCCCCCACAACCATAGCTAATAATTTTATGTTAATGCTTTTTATGCCAATATTAACTAGAGGAGAGATATGGAAACCTTGTCCCAGTCAAAGACTTGTAATTGGAGAACTTGAGATTGAGGGTCCTTCACAACAAGCTTGAACTTCTCATTCCACTCAGGATTCAAATTTTTTCTCTTGACAGTGGTTTTCTTTGCTGGAAGCTTGTCTCCCGTCAGGCTTAGTTTGACATAAGGATCAGAAGTTCCTAACAAATCCATCTTCAAAAGCTTTCTTGCCCGAACCACATTCACATGTAATATTCCCACAGGCTTCTTTATTGCCACCCTATACAGATATGAGAAAAGTATCAGGAACCATTTTCAGATGCTCTTGTTCTTCATAAAGGAAACAGAAGGTTCTTGTGAACATCAACTTTGGGCGATTTTCAGTATTTTTAAACATCAAATGCAATTATATTCAGATCATGTGCAAAACAGTAACATAATAGTAGTGAGACATCTGGTAGCAACTCTCTGCAATTCCTGCAACTGTTGTCCACTCAAAAAAGATTATCAAATGCAAAAACAAATGAGTAAAGCCTTGGACTCAACGACGTCAACTTCATTAGGTAAGGAGAAGGTGACATTATTCATTTATATGTAGTTCTCAAAAACGCAAGAAAAAATTTTATAATGCTTACAGACTATGGAAAATGATTTTTGTAAACACTTAGAACTTTGTCATTTTATACAAACTTACGTTGATTCATCAAGAATAGGAATTTCCAGGGTTTGAGGCCAGAGATAGAGGCTTGCAACTTGCTTTTTTATAGTTTCCTGAAAGCAACTGAAATAGTTAGGCCTTCATGTCTAAATAAATTATGAACTTCCATGGCAATTAGAAGTGCAGTTAAAATAGGTATGATAGGAACTTCCAATTTGAAAGAAAGTGATAGCAAAAGGACACCCTGATAGAAATGTAAGAAGGACTCAAGAACCCAAATAATCAAATTGTCCATTATAGAACTATAGATTCAATGTGCTTAGGTTTAATGGATTTTGCAAAACTCAGAATATAAGTTTGCCACCGAATATTCAAATTGCTAAAACGGTGAAGTACCTGAACAAATCTATAAAGACCAGGTATCGACATGATGTCCCCTCCTGATATTTTTATCCCGAAATCCACATGAGGCTGGATATTGAACATAATTGATTGTCATATAAGAAGGGGCTTCTTCTGACTTCATAGATTAGAAAGGACAAGCAATGTATGTAAGCTTGAATGCAATATTTCCTTTACCTTCTCCATCAAGGATACCACAATCTTCGCAAAACAAGGAAATGTAGGCACTAAAGGTCTCAAAGTTACCCGTGGTGCCGCAAATATTTGTAAGTCTACCAGCTGAGAATAATCGAAATGAATTCCCGAATGGAAAAAATCAATCTTGAAGGAATTTGAAAAACATTTACCATTTACGATTGTGCCTGAGGATTATATATCTGACCTGAACTGTGATCTTCAAAGACGCCACATGCAAATTCAAAACTATGTTTGGATTGCCTGCCCATTTGATAACTTGTTCCATGACCAATTCCTTTTCATTTGTCTCCAAGACCTTAATACCTGCAGAATTACAAAGCAGACAGTGAAAAAGAAAAATCAGGATATAATGGTAGACTTCAATACCTCATAACCTAGCAGATGAGGTTAACAAAGGCCTGCATAAAGGTTCCAATAAAATAAAATCTTTAGTGTGCTTTATGAAGCAACTTTGGATGTGTGAAAAAAACATAGTTCTGGTTTTCTCATCAATAGTTTTCCCCCTGGTAAACAGCTATTTAATATTATTTGATAAAATATTTCTGTCTACTGGGTAGGAATTGGGATAAGAGATTTGCACACAAAAAAATCAGAAGATCTGAGAAGAGAGGCTTACCACAGATAGTAGGAGGAAGAGTACCAAGGCTTAAATTTTCAAACTCAATTGCTTTAATCTGATACTTCCCAATGTATTCAGCAAATATTGGTTCTGCTGTGGTTCTAATCATCGCACAAATTGCCTACACATCAAAAGCGAAATACCATTGAAGAATCATCCAATAAGAGGGAAAAAAAAATACCTATATGAACTACTGAATTACCTTGTCTAAGAAAGGCCACATATCCAATAAAAACCTGTTCATCCAATCAACCTGCAGAAACATGCAATATCAATGACACAGTAACCATCATAAAGCTTAGAATACTTCAGAAACAAGATTAGAGAACAAAAATCAATGCAGATTGCATCACAACACTAACCCGTTCATAATCAGGTGTCTTCACCCAGAGAGGAATCTCGGGCATAAGTTCTTGCAAAGCAATTGGGCCTAATTCACTGATTGGCCTAACAACAGGGTCCTGCAACAATCAAAATAAATTTCAGATTTTGATTCATACCCAGAATTCAAAACGGAAATGGGTTTCAAACCCCAACTTCAGTTCCCACAAGAACTGCATCTGCATTGGGATTTGCATTGAATCAAAACAGAAAGATCGTGCAAAAAAACAGAACCAAAAAAAAAAAAAGGTTACCTTGACTTGTTTGGTTTCTGAGTAGACAAAGACGAAGAACCCCACCAAGAGACCAAGAGGGATTCCAATAACAAATCCAAGGATCCCAAAGAAACTGCTGATCAACCCCATTTTTTCTGAAGAACTCAAAATGCTGGTGATCAAGGAGAATATGAAAGAGCCAGAGAGCAATTTTTTTATTATTATTATTTTTATGAATCCAAGAAGAAGATGGTTTGAAAGATTTTGAAGGGATCAGAGCCCGGCGGGGAATGAATGAGGTTGTGTAAATTGTAATGTGTTGTGTTGGTGCTGTTGAAAGCGCCAAAACAGAGTCTCCATCCTCTGTTTTTCACTTCAAATTGGCACCTCCGAGTTGCTGCATTGCATTGCATTGCACTGTTAAAACAATGCAAAATTAAAAAAAAAAAAAAATGGGTACTTTGTCTCGTCTTGCCACTCTGTTTTTTTTATTTCAAAAATGGTGTGTGTTATTTCCTAGGTGAAAATCAATGTGCTGTATTTCACATATTTTAAGGGACATTTATGGCAAACAGCGACGAGATAAAAATTAATCTTCTGAATTTTCGACAGAAATTACGGATTCATCAAAGGATGTGTGTAACCTTAGACGCCTTGTTCTTGTTCCTCTAAATAGATTCGGAAAAAAAAATCGGCTATCTAATAATACCTTATATGAGTGCATAAGCTAGTCAAACATTTTTCCAATTTTCCTCATTGAATTTCCATTGACATTGAGGCTGGGCTTATTCTCACAAATTCATCTAGATTATCTTCGAGTCAAGGTTTCTTTAAATGTTACTATTTTTTTTCCTTCCATTTAGCATAAAAATCAATCCTTTTATTACATTAATGACACAATACTGATATACCTTTAATTTCAATACGTTGTTAATTAATCATATATATTGCGTTATATGTGAATTTTTAAGCAATTATTTTGAGAGTTAAATGTTTTTAATATTTTTTTCATACTTCTAAAATCATATTGGTTGAAATGAGGTTCAAACCTAGGACCATTATTGGACCAATCTTAATAGCTTATACTTAATAATTAAATTATGCATAATTAGATGATAGCAAAAAAATATTTGTACACTAATAGTGTGTTAAAATTAGAGTTTAATTTTGATGTAATGTAAAATATTTTATATTGTTTTTCAAGTATTGATTGGGAAAGCTATGATCTGTTAATAAATGATTGAATGACAATGTATTAAAATTACATCTTTAAAATTATAAATAATATTATAATTATAAAGATTTAAACAAAAATAAATAAAGATAAAGTTGCAACAAAAAGTATATATATTATAAATAGCTATAATAAAGGGCTTAAAGTCCTTTTCATCATTAAATATTTTTAAATTAGGAAAAATATAATTGATTAATTATTTTGCTAAGATAATAACAATTCTACTATATCATTTGTTTGGTCTGCTTGAAGACGATTCTCAACTGCTTTTAGACCAGTAGTTTCAAAGTTCGCATCTTGCACTGCGTTTACGTGCCCCGGTTCAATACCGTGAAGCATATTACTAAGGCCGTCTTTTTGTTGTGGAGTAAAAATTATCTAGAGAAATTGTGTGTGTTATTTTACACATAAAATTTATCTAGATAAATTTTATTTGTAATTTTATTCTCCAACTAAACACACTCTAGATTTAAATAAAATGAGATTAAAATCGTGCCATAAATTGAATATTTAATGTATTTTTGCCAAACAGTCTCGTATGGGATTTAATGCAATTTTGTTATATAGTAATATATAACATAAAATTAATTTTACTATATTGTTAGTGCAAGCATTATTATATTCTATGAGGATAGATGTTAAAAATCATAAATAATACTTATTTTTATTCATTATTAAAATGATTCAAAAATTAAAATATAATTTTTTTATATACTTTTTAAATTTTTGATAAATGTCATTTTGGATTCGTTTTAGTTTTAATTACAAATGTCGCCAGAATTATGATAAGTAATTAATAATTTTATATTAAAATATTTTTGTTGTCTATTTTATTTTTGTAAATTTAGTGATTGTCAAAATTCATATATAATTTAAAGAATAAAAATAATAGAAAATTTAATAAAATTAAAATCAATAATTTAAAGTTTGTATACAATAATTTATTTTTTCGGTGCAAGCAATAATTTATTTATTAACAAAATAAAATCGTAATACCAAAAAAAAATCGTTGATTGACTTTTTAACATTTTATCTTGCAAATGATTTTTAACATTTTGTATGTCAAACTACTCTTTTTTCAGACAAATTATCAGTCATTTAAAAATATCTTGGACATGTTAACATCTATAAAAGGACTAGTTTAACCAATTTTTTTAATTCCCAAAGATTTTGTTAAAAGTTTTCATTATTTAAAGATAAATTTATCTAGTAGTATTTCTGTCTAAGTACTACCTTAAGCATTTGATGGGATGCACTAAAATGTGAAGAAGTAACTGGGGGGTAGAAAAAACAAATAAAGCTTCATTTTTTCACCGGATTGGATTAAGAAAATGGTAGAAGCGACAACCTTCTGTGGGTCCCACACAGTAAGATTTCTATCTAAATTTGGAGAAAAAAATTGGATATCAAGAGTTTTTAATTCTAAAATTACTATTATGTCCTTCAAAAAAAATTTAATAATAAAATATAATTACATAAAAACATTTACACACAATTATATTTTTTTCCCTCTCACTTTTCTCTTTAACCAAATAATAGGTCAAAAACTAACTATTCTTCCCATTTTCTTTCTTCTCATATTTGTTTGTTTCATTTTCTCTCCAACATCTAAACAAAGCATAAAAGTTTACTTGAAAAAAAAAAGTGTTAGGCTGACTGCTTGATACTCTATGATAAAGGATGTTAATAAAAAGTATACATATATGTACTTTGAAAGACGAAAAAAACCATACAATAAACATTATTCTATACAGTAAACTCACAAAGTTAGATTCTTTTCGTTTTATATGGCAAAAAATATTGGTACACACTTAATCATACGAGGAATAATCTTCTCAGGCTTTTTTTCCTTTTTGCCTTTTTCTTGTTTATATTCATCAGG
>JAMLFY010000883.1:0-21483 GCA_030441495.1 Dalbergia oliveri
ACAGACCAGCGCATCCACTTGAGGTGAGATATGATCCTGACACCATTTTAGTCTTTGATTCATTCTATATTTTGTCATGCATTATCCATCCTGGTTGTTAAGATTGATTTGTTGTTTTTGGCTTGAATAATCACAAAGGTCTTAAGCGTATTTTTTGTCAAGATTGAGTAGATTTAATTTAGTGATCAAATTATCACAAGTTTAGTCAAGAATAAAATGCAAATCGATAAATATATAATTAGTTATTTACACAAACAAAAAGCTTTAACTGAATTTCAGGAAATATACGAAGACTCAAGGAAATAGAAGAAGAAAAGAAGCATAATTTGCTGTAGGTGATTTTGTGCTAGTCAAAATCAATCAAAATCCTTCCGTTATTTATTTGTTTTTTCACTTCATTGGCATGCATGCCACCTATTTGATTAAATTTCAATCTCAATTATGCATTGCTTTAAATGCTATTTGTGTTATATCATGATTGGTTATTAGTATTTCTTTTGAAGTTATTAATTTAAATGATTGATTTTGTTACAGAACGTCGACTCTGGTTGGAGTATTATTATTCTTTTGTCTCTTTTAAGGTAAGTAATTGTTTCTTCTCCTTATTTAATTACATTTTTTTTAGGATAGAGACTTATGATTTCTAAGATAGAGTTGTAGGAAATTGGGATTGCATGACTGGGGGAAGGGCGTAGAGGTCCTTCTCAAACTTGTTTGCATTGTTTGCTGTGGAGATTGATTGTGTATGCGGAGATTAGGATATGCATGTTGTGATGTTATAAGGGGTGTGCTCTAGAACGGTTTTAGGATCTTTAAATGTTTGTTTGATTGTATTGTTCAGTTTATTTGACTAGATTGATATATGTATATATTGAAATTAATTTGTTGGGATGTCTTAGTTTCAGGGGGGTTCTGCGAATTTATTTTTAATTTAAATAGTGGAATCTTAATTTAAGGGGGTGCAAAGACATTAAATTAAAGAGCACAAATTATTTACCAAAAGATTTTTACTTTCAGAAGATGATTTGTTTAGATGTATTAATAATTAGATAAGATCTTAATTTTTAAAACTTTAAATGAATTTGTTAGGTTAAATTACATATTGAAGAATCATGATTCCTACAACGACTATGGATGTATGACAGGTGTACCCAGTTGAGGAGGAATCAAACCTGAATTTTAGAGTTGAACGGTTTGTAAGGGTGGCTTGTCAGTACAATTTATGAATGAGCAAACAATTAGGTGCCCTTGTGCTAAGTGCAAATGTAGGAAATATTTTGATATGGACACCATTAGGTATCACTTGTATAAGGATGGTTTTATGGCGGATTATTGGGTTTGGACTATACATGGGGAAGTTGCTACACACAATTTTGAAGATGCTAGTGTTGAAAATACATATGTTAGAGGTAGTTCAAGTAGAGTTAATATTGGTGAGCATATCATGGGAAATATTAATTGGGAGGATAACTCTAGACGATATGAGGAAATGATTTATGATGCAGTTGGGCCCAAATGCATGCAGATTATGAACCTTCTATCGAGGCTCCTAATGCAAAGGCTGAGAAATTTTTCTCTATATTAGAGGCTGTAAAGGCCCCTCTATGGGAAGGGTGTGTGCATTCGGAGTTGTCTCTAGCGGTTAGGATGTTAGCTATAAAGTCAGAAGCTAATCAAAGTCAAACTTCGTTTGATCAGTGGGCATCATTGATGAGTGAGATTAGTCCACAACCTAGTTCTATTCCAAAGGATTTCTATCAAGCCAAGAAATTAGTTTCAAAACTTGGGCTAAAATCAGAAAAAATAGATTGTTGTTTGAAGGGATGCATGTTGTACTATAAAGATGATGCATACTTAACCCAATGCAAATTTTGTGAAAGCCCTAGGTTCAAACCAAAAAGATCTGGAAATGGAAGATATAAGGATGTTCCCTATAAAAGAATGCACTATTTGCCCCTAATTCCAAGGTTAAAGAGGTTGTATGCTTCAATGAGTTCAGCACCTTACATGAGATGGCACTTTGAGAATAAGAGAAATGATGGTGTCATGACCCACCCTTCCCATGGTGAAGCCTGGAAACACTTTGACCAAATTTATCCTGATTTCCTCCGGATCCTAGGAATATTAGGTTGGGGCTTTGTGCAGATGGATTTACTCCGAATAATCAATTTAGCAAACCCTATTCTTGCTGGCCTGTGGTTGTTACACCTTACAATCTCCCTCCTGAAATGTGCATGAAAGATCCTTACATGTTTTTAACTTGTATAATCCCTGGCCCATAATCCCAAAGCCAAGATTGATGTTTACCTCCAACCATTGATTGATGAGCTTAAGGAGATGTGGTATTCGGGTGTACAAACTTATGACATTTTCACAAAACAAAATTTTTTGAGGGCATCATTGATGTGGACTATCAATGATTTTCCAGCTTATGGAATGTTGTCAGGTTGGATGACGCAGGGAAAATTGGCATGCCCAATTTGTATGGAGGATACAAAAGCATTCACATTGAAACATGGTCGGAAAAACTCATGGTTTGACTTCATCGAAGGTTTTTGGACCTTGATCATGAATTTAGGGGTAAGAAGGATGTGTTTAAAAAGAAGATGATTGAACGTGATGAGCCTCCTGTGAGGCTAAGCGGTAACCAGGTTTGGCATAGAGTTAGAGGCTTTCCAAAGATAACTGAATTGGGTAAATCCATACGATTTCCAGGATACGGGTAGATCATAATTGGACCAAACAAAGTATATTTTGGGAGCTGCCTTATTGGGGAGATAATCTAGTTCGTCATTGTATTGATGTAATGCATGTAGAGAAAAATGTGTGTGATAACATCATAAACACTGTGATGGATACCGATAAGACCAAGGACAATGTGAAAGCAAGGAAAGATTTGGCAGAGTATTGTAAGCGACCTGAGTTGAGTTTCCAGAAGTTGCCAGATGGCCGTATGTGTAAGCCGAAGGCTAGTTACACACTAACTTCTGTTAGAAAGAAGCTGTGTGTAAGTGGATGCAAGAGTTGAGGATGCCTGACGGTTATGCCTCAAATTTGGGTAGATGCGTCAATGTTGCACAAAGACAATTTGTTGGCATGAAGAGTCATGATTGTCATGTATTTATGGAGTGCTTACTTCCTATTGCATTTAGAGAATTACCTCTCCCTGTTTGGAAGCCGTTGACTGAGTTGAGTCAATATTTTAGAGACCTATGCTCATCCACTCTGAGGGTTGAAGATCTTTTAATTATGGAGAGAAACATTCCTATAATTCTTGTCAAATTAGAGAGAATATTTCCTCCTGGTTTCTTTGATTCCATGGAACATTTACCCGTACACTTGGCATACGAAGCACGGGTATGTGGGGGTTCAATACAGATGGATGTATCCGTTTGAAAGAAATATTGGAAGTTTCAAGAGTGAAAAATAGGGCTCAGGTAGAAGGTTCCATATGTGAGGCATATATCTCTAAGGAGACATCTTTCTTTTGTTCCTATTACTTTGAGCCGCATGTTCAATCTAGACGAACAAGGGTTGGTCGGAATGATGATGGGGGTGAAAGTTCAACTCAACATACTTTGTCTATATTCAATAAGGGACGTGCCTGGAAAATCCAAACCCCATTGGCTATCAAGAAAGAGAAACATGCTGCACATTTACATATCTTAATCAACTGTGAAGAAGTGCAACCATTTAAAACGTGAGTGATATCAATGTATCACTTTCAATTATTTATGAACTGATGACACAAATCAAATCTTATTTTACCTGCAATGTTTAATTTAGGTATTTTGAACAAGTTGATGAGCGACACACCCTTGAACAATTTCCAGCATGGTTCAGATCCTTTGTATGTGACCTAACTATCTAGTAACCATTTGATCCAACATCACACACATGTTCTAGTTGTCATCTTTTGTGTTGATCTTTTAATTTCAATTATTCATGTAGGTGTTTGATAAAAACAATAATGTTTCATGTCCTTATTTACAAAGTTTGGCTTGGGGTCCTGCTAACAAAGCAAACAATTGGCCAATGTATTATGTGAATGGATATAAGTTTCATACATTTGAATGGGGCCGAGGGAGAACAACAGACAATAGTGGGGTGTGTGTCAGAGGGATGCAGGCAGTGGGGAGGGTGATTGGTATGGAGTAATCAAACAAATCCTGGAGATTGAATATGTGGGTGATGGACCTAAAAAATTGGTAGTGTTGTTCAGTTGTGATTGGTACGACCAAGACGTCCTCAGAACACGCATACACAACCAATATAAAATTACCGAGGTGAATCATACTAAGAGATATGGTGCATATGATCCTTTCATCATTGCTCAGAATGCAAGACAGGTATATTATGCATCATACCCTGGAAAGTGCAAAAAGGATTGGAAGATGGTCATGAAAACTAAACCAAGGGGTCGAGTTGAGGTCGAAGAACTACCTGACGACGCTTTTCAAGTGAATGATCCAATCCCTCTCAGTAGTCGTTGAGACAGGAACATTGCCAAGTTTACGTTCCAATTCTGGTGAGGTTGAGATAATTCACTCTTCCAGTCATCAATTAATGAGTGAACACAACGAAAGCAATGGTAGTGATGAGGAGGATGAGGATGAGGATGATGAAGATGAGTTTGAGGATGATGTTGAGACTAGAATGATGAAGATAGTCCTCAACTTTCAGATTAAATGTGATGTGTCTAGTCTTATACTTATTACATCTTTTTATTTTCAATTATCATATTATTTGATTTTGTATACATTGTCATTTATTTTTCAGATATGGCACCTAAAGGGAAAAGCAAGGGAGGGGGAAGGGTGTCCCAAATAATCAGACAATCAACCCTCCAGTTAGGCATCTACCACGCTGCTCACACATCAACTTCTATCCCTTCCATGCCACCACCCAGTGCAGTGCCTTCACCTCCACTACCATCGCAGATCCTCTCCCCACCCCACCACACGACTCACAAGGGGATGATGAAAGCGGGCAGTTGGTGGTTCCTCAAGGCAATCAGGACATGGGTCCACAAGGAGGAACGGGTAGAGCTTGAACGTCTTGGTAAGAAAAGGTAAGTAATTTAATTGCTCAATTTATGAATCTTGTTGTAATAATTTTCAACAATTTCTTAACATATATTAACATTGTTTTGTACTATTTGTTATGAAGTTGGCATCCAAATGCACGTGCCATGCACGAGGTGACACACACCATCCAGAAATTGTATGATAGGCCGATTGAGTCCTTTGGCAAGCTGACGAAGGATGAGAAGTTGCGCTGGTTTATTGAGTGGAAGGTAAAATAAGATAATTATATTGAAAATGTGTCAACATATTTTAGAAACTACTTTCAATAATTTTTTTTTCACTTCCATGTGTAGAGCCACTTCATCATCCATCCCAAAGATGAAGATTTCATGTTTAAGCTCTTCAAGTCCAAGGCACACAGGCGCAAGACATGTACATTGACATCAGGAACGGCGGCGAGACCCTAGATGGATGACTCAGGCCAGCTTGGACTATTTGTGGCAATACCTAGAAGCGAGAAATTTAAAGATAAGTCTTTGAAGGCTAAGGCGAGTAGAGCGTCGCAAAAGGGTGGATCCGTTCATTGTGGTGGTTCTGCTACTATAGAGACTACGCGTCATCGGATGGTTTAGTCATGATTTTAAACATTTTTTAAATTCCTTTTGTTAAATTTATATTTTCACTTGCTATTATTTTACATGTTTCACTCAAATTGCAGGCTCCTGAGTTAAAGAGGCAACCCACACGAGTGAGGTGTTCAGAAAGACTCACACGCGCAAGAAAGAGAAGACATGGGTCGATCCTCGCTCAGAGAATGCTTGGGTATATATGTTCTGAGCACTTATTATTCATATATATATTTAATTTATTATTTCATATATTTGATAGAGGTTTAATCAATTTTATTTTGTTATAGCATACCTACGAGCAGCGCTACCAGGAGGCTACGACCCAGCGGGAGCGGAGGATTGCAACTGGTGAGTGCCCACGATTGATGAGGACCAGTTATGGCAAGAGGTAGTTGGCGGTCCTTAGAAACCGCATCTATGGCATGGGGTCATTTTATGCGAGTAGTCTGTCCTCTGCCTTATCACTGGGGCATCTAGGCACTGGGTCCACTGCAGAAGATGATGAGGTCCGAGCGAGTTCATCTGCTGAATGCGGAACTTCATCGTATACAAGAGCAGGACGGGAAGACAACGCCAGTGGCAAGAAATGCAAAAGAAGATTGAGGACAAGGAAAAGGCCATGGACATGAAGATGAAGAAGATGAAGAAGGAGATGGTGTCTCTATGGAAGAAGATGGCAGGCTCCTCTACAGCCAGACGTCGATGATGATGATGATGGTGATGGTGATGGTGATGGCGATGGCGATGGTGATGCCTGACGATGATGCTCCTGACTTCTCCTGATTTGAGTTGTTTTTTTTTTCATTGTTATATGTTCGAACTTTTGAAATTTGTGTCTGTACACTTTCTGACATATTTATCATTATATCTTTTGAACTTAAATTTGTTGCGTTTATTGTTTATTACAATTTTTTACTATTAAATATAATTATGTATTTTGTAATTAGCTTTAAATAAAAAATATAATCTAGATGATTAGGTAACCCTCAAAAATTAACGGACGGATTCTTTCATAAAAAACTATAAATTAGACGGATTTTTCCGTCGATAATATAAATAAATTTTCAACAAAACTTTTTATCCTTTTTGACGGAATTATCCGTCGCTAAATATAAAATTTTAAAAATAATTTGATTCCGACGGATTTTTCCGTCAATTAAAAAATAGAAAAACAAAAAAGAATTTTAAATTAAAAATTGACAAAATCCGTCGGTAATTATAAAAAATCCGTCGGTAATTGTGAGTTGTGACGTTTCGCGGCGAATTATGGTGCTCATTACGACGGATTTGTTTGACAAAAATCCGTCGGTAAGTCAACGATAACATTTATCGACGGAAAAACCGTCGATAAAAATTAACTACGTTTTTACCGATGGTCTAAATTCCAAAAAATCCGTCGAAAATTAAATTTTCCGTCGAAAATCTTTAAAATCCGTCAGGAAAATCCGTCGGTAACGACGTTTTTTGGTAGTGGTCCCGAGTTAGCAATAAAGTCCTTTCACATTACCCTCAACAGCCTTCAAGGATTCACCATGTTAATAAATCCTTCAAGGTGTTAGGGACATATCAGGCACTCAGGTGGCTATTCTGGTGGACACAAGGCCAAGAGACAATTTCCTATCCAAACCATTGGTGAGGCAGCTACACTTAAGGTTGGTGATGCGATGACCTTCATGTGGAAGTGGTTACAGGCTAAGTGACACAGTTCTGGGTTCTACAAGAAGGTCGAATTGAAGTGCAGGAGTAAGCATAATCCAACCTTTTTTCTTACTTAGTTTGGGAAGGGTGGATGCGGTTAAGAATGGGTAGTAGCGAGTTTGGGAGATATTCAAGCTAATTTCTAGAAGCTAGTGATCAGGTGGGATGAGGAAGGGATATTGAAATACATTCAGGTAAACCCTTCTTTAGAGATGGGCAACACTTAGATGAGAGCGACACAAAAGGCTTTGAGGGATGATAGGGAGGGGATTTTATTGCCCCCTGCGCTAAAGGGAAAGAGGACCAACTAGCGCAACCCTTCCCGAGAACTTTCAACAACATCTGAAGAGTACAAAGATATTTGTACAACGGAAGGGCTTCCCCCTCCTAAATAAGACCATGCAATCAACCTTAACACCTAATAATTAACCGAATACACCTAGGTTGTATCCGATTAATTACTAGACTTTACTCTTTGCTTCGGTTCTTTCATCATACTTTGAAAATACTTAGTGAATTACGAGCCATTTTTCTTAAAACATAATTGAAAACATGAGCCGCGCCTAACGTGAACGATTTAGCAGAATTTAAAAGACACATAGGAATTTACAAACATCACATCATAATATATTGGCCCCATCATATAGTATCCATAAGCACACCATAATACACATACATAATAACCTCACTCATACATTCCCGTCTTAAACAAATACATCAAACTAGAATACATAAGACAACATATGCACTTAAGTAAATAACCTTAAAAGTTAAAAAGAGCTATCCTAAAACTAGGGTGCATGATCACGCTCAAATCTATTAAGAACTCTCTATGGCCACTGCCCTGAAATAGTGGAATATATCCTATCTAGACGAATTCCTTTAGGAAGGAACACACGAGATGTACTGGCCTTGGGCGCATAGATGGCCTTCGTGCCAATCTTGGCTTGCACCACTTCCCTCACTACCCTCTCACACGTGAGGGAGTAGGAGAGAGCTTTCAAATATACATGACTGGGGTATCCTTGATGGATCCGTCTCAGAGTACCCGTTTGAAGGACATAATCAGGAATACCATGGAATAAAATAAGGCGGAGTAAGAACGTAGCATCCTTTCATCATGTGGACGGGCGTGCTCAAAAACTATCTCGTCACCATACGAGAGACAAAAAACGATAACTAGGAACAGGTGTGTAAATGGATGTCCTACGAAAACAAAAACATGAACCGCGCACCTCCCTTCAAAGTGATATGAACGATGCTCCGGGTTGTAGTGAAATTCCCATGTAGGGGTATCAACATACAGGACGAATGTCACCATCGGTATTTGAAGACAATGATGGAAATATAGAAAGGGGAGTGATAATCTTGCTAAAGAATTTCAGGGTATCTCCTTCTATAGTGTCATCATCAAGTCTCCAGGAACCTTTGGGTTATTATAAAATAGTGAGCATGCTAAGATTCATTATTAAGTTCAAATACTTCCGAGGTTCGTCAATTTTTAAATCATGCGTCTTATAATGCATCATAAACTTAGCATATCATATTTATAATGAACTTTTCCTTTTATCAACACATCATATTCCTCATCATCATATCATAATAACATGCATAAAAGAACATCATATTTAATTTCTTTAGTGCTTTAGGTAACTTAAAATCTTATCATCATCATTATTTTCCTTGGGGGCCGCCCTATACTCCACCCTTTTGGGAGTAATCTAAGTTATGAGCTCATACCTTACTAGTCATCACTAGCATATACTTATCCCTTTTGATAAGCTAAAATCAACTCTACCCTTTTGAGAGAACAGGTTAGGGGAAAGAATCACCTTTTCATCACATATAGTCTAATAGGTCCAAAAGATCATTTTCTTATAAGTTTAAGTCACCATTAAGTCTTTGCGTGTTATATCATAATATAATTTTCAATTCATACTCATAACATTTTCTCGTTTATAGTTTTACTCTGGAATAATATATATCAATTGTAATCATGCATCTAGGAGATTCCTAGGAAAGAGAGGTGGGTCACAAATGGATACGCTTAAGTACCAAGTCTTTCCTAGTCTGAACTTTTCCAAATTATGCTTTTAGGTAGTACACTTTCTTAGGCAAAAGAGTAATTTTTAAATAATAAAGAATATTTCTTTATTGCATGCATAAGCATTCTCATTGTTTGCAACAGGAACTATAACATGCAAGCTAGGGGATCATTCAATGATGTCAAATACTTAATAAGCATCAAATCACTACATATATTTATTACTTCGAACAATCAAAGAGGCAACATTATAAATCCTTACCGAAACTCTAGAATTTGGTAACCTCAATTATCGAACTACTCAATTATGCATCTAAGGGATTCATTACCATCATTACCATTAATTATAAGCCTTAAGAATATTATTAGACTATATGAGGCAGCATAGACAGGAAATTGTTCTTAAGATTTTAGGATGCTAGAAATTGCGTTTTAATCCTTTCTCGTTACTAGCTTTCTCTATGATATTAAAATTAATTACTAAACCAATTATGAGTCATTCTCCCTTATGTAAACATAATAAAACTTGGTTTTTTTTTTTTGGCTGCTAAAGGTTCTGAAGAAATGCATAAAATCACATTTCAAGTATACATAAAGTACTAGTTTCCCCTATAATTTTTGCAAAGCTTCAAAACTCCTTTATCAACTAATTCTTTTTATTAAACTTTAAAGAAATTATAGGACTTTAGGCCTACCTTAATTCATGAGGCCAATTTATATATTGAAAGAATGTTCATGATTAGAATTTTCACTTAAGATAAAAGGAGCAAGTCTTGAGCTTTAGAGATTTAGGTGATAGCTAGAATCATAAACATGCTATGCAACCTCATTTTAATCTTGTCTTTATAAGGTGATAACTTGAAAATATAAACATGATATGCAAGACTTGAAATTTAAACATGATGTGCAGGTCCATATTATTATATTCAAGAATTAAGGTGATTTGCTTAAAATATAAATATGATTATGTAGACTTGGAAATTTAAACATGATGCAAGAGCTTGAAATAAATAAGAAAAACGGTGGTAGTCCGCATAGAGCCTTGAAGAGAGAAGAATCCTTATTACATCTTATTAAGCTCCAAAACTTAAGACTTCTTAAAAATGAATTCTTTGACTCCAATAATCTTAAGGAAATTGAAAGTGAGCTTTAGAGTTCTTATTACCATGGTTCCAAGAACTTTATTCTTTGCTTAAGAAAAATCTTGAAACATAACTTGTTGGTCTTTGTGACTAGGTGAGGCTTAGGCAAACCTATCATCACTTGACCGAAATATGCATTCTTAGGATGCTACCATTTTCCAACTTTGCTTGTGATACTTGGGCAAGTCTTTGAGCTCTAGGATTCTTAGGTAAACATAATAATAACCATGTCATGCGTTGATTCTTTTAGCCATTATAAAATAAAGTGAGAGCATAAAATAAATATGAGATGCATCCTCCTTATTATCTTTGGAGATTAAGTGATAACTTGAAACATAAACATTAAATGCAAACTTGGAATTTAAACATGAGAAATGCAAGTTTATTTATTTATTCTTGAGAATTTAGTGATGATATTAAAAGTAAACATGATGTGCAAGACATAAACTTAAACATGGATGCAAGTTCATTTTATTTCTTTACTAGAGTTCCACCAAGACTTTAGAGAAATATAAATTTAACCCAATATATATATCTTAGCAAGACAACGTGAAAAATACATCTTTCAAGTTCTAAACTCAAGATCTTTATTTTTACATCATAAAAACCTCATTCTTTAAAGTTTTGCAGCAAGTGGAATTTTCAAGCTTTAGAGGCCTAACTTGTGATGGATTTACAACCCATACTCAAGATCCTCATCATCAAGCCATCATTTCATTCCTTCTTAGGCCATTTGGCCGAAACCATTAAAGAAAAATAAGGAAAGAAAAACCGAAATTATAAAGCTTTAAAAACTAGTGAAACCTTCAAGTTTTAGAGGTTTAACTTGTGAAGGCTTTGCAACCAACACTCAAGAACCTCATCATCAAACCATGGTCTCATCATAATCTAGGCCATAAGGCCGAATTAACCAAAAGAAAGAAGGAAGAAAACTGAATTGAAAAAGCCATAGAAAAGTTCATTGATTCAACATTTTTGAGCTAGAAACATAACTTGTCATAGTATAATGAACTTAGAAACAACACCCTACCTGATTTTATTTAAAGGAAAGGAAGAGAACTTGGTTTCCTTGAGTGAAATGAAAGAAAATCTCTTTGAGAAATAGGAGAAGAAGTTTTGGCCAAGAGGAGGAAAGAAAGCTTTTGGTGCTTCTAAAAACTAGAATTGTGTAAGTTATGAACTAAGGTCTCTAACACACCTTCAAGCATGCCTATTTATAGAGATTTTGAGGCTCATAAATGGACAAAGGGAGGAGGAAGGCTGGTGGAATTTCAAAGGGAACAAAGGGAGGAAAACATGGATTCAAGACAAGTTTTATGAATTTAGGGAATTATGTTTCATGGTGACATTTTTGGCATTTTGTTTTAGTGCATTATTTGGCAATATTCTGATGCATTATGGCTCCATTATTTCTGCCATTTGCAGCCCATGGAAGAGAAATTTGTGTGTTCCATGTATTATTTAGGTGTAGGTAAGGTATCTTTGCAAATTAGAGAATTTGCAATTAAAGGCTTAGGTGAAATAGTAAGCAATTTGGGTGTTTTTAAGCAATTTTATGTTCTAATCAATCTAAATAAATAATTTTGACTCTAGATTAATAATCAGAATCTAATAATCTTTAATTTGAGCCTAATATTGCTTAGGTTTCGCTATACGAATCAAAAATCTCAAAATTGCAAAACTGACAAGACAGGGACAAAATGGTAATTTTACTTAAAAATTTCCCGAGACCACCCGACCTTAACCAACGGTTAATCATAGCTTAAAAACATGTTTTAAAACATTTTAGTGAGGTTCGGGCTCAATCGGCACGCAAAATTAAAACAACCGGAAGGGCGTTTTGGTCATTTCGCGAGCTCAAAATTAGGATTCTTCTCCTCTATTAACACACATAACAGAAACAATCCATTATTATCATCAAAACATCCCCTTGAGGATGGGTGGGGCCCACGAGCCTCATTTTCTTAGTAAAATAACCTCAGGGGCATTTTGGTCATTTTACACGTACAGTAAATCGGGTTTGCAACTCTTGCACGAATTGCTCCTAACCTTTCTTCTAATGTTATATTCCTTTATTGAGGATTGTTCGGTCTTAAATTATATGAAAAATTACCTAGGATAATTCAATAATTTCTAAACGACAGCAAAAATTTATAGTAAAAATTAGGATGTTACACAACCTAAATGAGGGTGAGGAATTCCTCATGTAAGACCTACATATACCCCTACATCTAGAAAAATAAAATAGAAAAGATTATTAGGAAATGATGAGTTTAGGGATCATTCGACCAAGCAACAAGCCTTTACTTTCTAGCCCAAGTGATTCTGGTTAAGAAGAAGGATGGGCTGAGATTCTGTTGTTGATTATCGAGCTCTAAACAAGGTAACTGTCCTAGATAAATTCCCAATTCCAATAATTGATTAATTGCTTGATGAACTTGGAGGAGCTAGAATATTTCTCTAAATTGGATTTGAAGTCGGGCTACCATCAAATCCGATGAAGGAGAGGGACATGAGAGGATAGCATTCCAAATGTACGAAGGGCATTGAGAATTTCTGTAATGCCCTTTGGCCTAACAAATACTCCATCTACATTCCAGGCTCTCATGAATCAATACTGAAACCATTTCTGTGAAGGTTTGTTCTTGTTTTCTTTGATCGATATATGAATTTTGGAAAGCTGAAGAAGAACATCTGTATCATCTACAACAAGTGTTAGAGCTGTGAGACAGCATATCCTCTTTATAAATAAGAAGAAATGTTGTTTCACACGAACGGAAATTCGAGTACTTGGGTCATATAATTTCAAGGGAAGGAGTAGCACAACCCCAAAAAGGTAGAAGCAATGATGACATGGCATGTGCCTATGCATTTGAAGGGGCTAAGAGGTTTCCTAAGAATTACCAGGTATTACTAAAGATTTGTGAAGGGGTATGGAAATTGGCTTGGCTCAACTTTTGAAGAAAGATGGGTTTAGGTGGAGTACAAAGGCTCAGATGGCATTTGTGCGACTTAAGTAGGCGATGCACTCCCTTTTGGTGGTTCCTAATTTAGAGAAGCCTTACGTGATTGAAACGATTCAGGAAAAGGGTTGGAGTGGTTCTGATGCAAGAGGGTGCCCATTGGCCTATTTAAGTCAAAACTCAGAGAGGGCCCAAAAAAGCCAGTTACGAAAAGAGCTCATGGCTATAGTGATGGCTATCCAAAACGCGACACTATGTGCTTGGAAGGAAATTTGTGGTACATACTGATCAGAAAAGTTTGAAGTTCTTAGTGGACCAAAAGATGATGGGTAAGGGACAACAAAAAATAGGTGGCCAAACTACTTGGTTTTGATTTCAAAATTAAGTATAAGGTGGGGAAAGATAATAGGGCTACAAATGCTCTCAGAAAAATGTGCCTAGCCGCCATCTCTAGTGTCACCTTCCAAGATTGGGATGGACTAGAGGAGGAATTCCAAAAGGATGAAAAACACAAATCATGCAAGGATTGTTGGAGGGTAGTAAAACTAGCCAGGTTTTGAATTGAAAAATGGACTATTGTACTACAAAACAGGTTAGTGATACCAAGAACTCCCTAGAATTCCTTTGCTCTTGTAAGAATTCCATGACATTGCTTTGGGAGGACACTTGGCATTTTTTAGAACTTATAAACACATGGCTGGGCTATTGTGGTGGGAGGGGATGAGGAAGACATTCCAACAGGACATTTAGTCTTGTGAGACTTGGAGGAGGAACAAGTATTAGACATTGTCACCTGCGGATTGCTTCAACCGTTGCTATTTCCTTCTCAAATTTAGGAGGATTTATCAATGGACTTCATAAGGGGCTTCCTTAAAGCTCATGGGGTGGACACTATTTTGGTGGTGGTAGACAAGCTTACTAAATACTCCTATTTTATTGGCCTTTCGCACCTTATTCAGCCAAGGATATAGCAAGCATATTTGTGAAGAAGGTGGTGCGGCTACATGGATTCCCGCAATCAATAGTCATGAGAGAGACCGGGTTTTTATGAGCACTTTCTGGTTGTATTAAGTGAGGGAGGACTAAAATGAAATTTAGTTCTGCACACCATCCGCAAACCAGAGGCAACGGAGCTAGTCAACCTGCTAGAGACATACCCGAGGTGCTTTGTAGGGGCCAAACCAAGGCAGTGGCCTAAGTGGTTTATGCTTGGGCTGAATTGTGGTATAACACCACCTATAGTTTAGCCACAAATACCTACCTGTTAAGAGTGTATATGGTAGGGAGCCACCTGTGTTGATCAAAGGGGATGTATCTCTTTTTGTAGTAGAGGAAGTGAACTAACTATTAGCTTGAAAGGAATGCCATTCTAGGTGAAATGGCAAGTAAATAGGGCTTAAGCCTGCATGAAGAACTAGGCTAATAAAAAAAGAAGGGAAGTGGAATATGAAGTGGAGAGAGGTCTACTAAAGATCTAGCCTTATAGGCTGCGATCCTTGGCTAGTCATGTCAATCAGAAACTTAGCCCAAGGTATTATGGGCCTTTTAAAGTGCTAGAAAGGATTGGAAATGTGGCTTATAAACTGAAGCTACTAGCTAAATTAATGGTGCACCTAATTTTCCTTACTCAAGAAATGTAGAGCCCAGATGTTAAGAGCCAACCCCTCCTAGTTAATCTTGCAGAAGATTGGGAGTTGAAGTTACAACCGACTGAGTTACTAACACAAGGAGAAAATCACAGAGAATTGGAAGTGCTGAATTAAGTAATGTGATATGCCAGATTTTGAGAGTTCATGGGAGCTAGCGTTACATTCAACTTACCTTTCCCTAATTCCACTTTGAGGACAAGGTGGTAGTTCAAGAAAGGGGTATTATTAGAGATCGAATTCCTAGTGGGCTAAAAGTGTATAAAAGAAAGAAATTCAGAGGCAACTTGGAAAACAATAAGTTTGGGGATTGGTGTGAGCTAAGTGGGCCCAATCCTAACTAACTGAGGAATGTGTGTGTCATGTTGAGAATGAGGACCATAGGAATGATTGGCCATATTTTGTTATGGGAAAAAGTATAATTGTTGGCTTGTGGGTTAGAATTGGGTAAGCTTTGGTTGTATTAGAAATTGAAGAGTGAGAGCTACTTAGTGTTCTAATATACTTCTCCCTTTGTCTTTTGCATTCAGTCTTATTTATATTTTGGTAATACTAGTATCTTCTTTCAGGATCTATTTAGGGTGTTTCTAACAAATTATTTCCCTGCCCCTACCCACCCAACACACCCCCTCTGAGTATCCTCATTACCTTCATTCCTATCTTCACCCCCACCCTCTCCATCTCAACTCCCACTAACACCATCATCATCTTCTAGAGAAAAGAAAAGTAGTTGGGCATAAAAAAGAGGAGAGTTATAGCAACAACAACATCATCATCAAAAACCATCATTAAGAACCCATCATCAACTCTATCACCTTCCTAGCAAAGAACTCCTCCCTTCCCCTGACATAACCACAATAACAGGAACATCATCAAGAACCCGTCATCAACTCCATCACCCTTATCAAAAAACCATTCTATCCCAAAATCCTCAAGCCAAACCTAGCAACCACAGAAATAATCAAGTCAAATACATCACAAACACAACCCCCAAATAAAGGGAAAAAATCAAAGCAAAAAAAGAAAAACCCAATCTTCATCTAATTAGAATCATTGCCAAACCATAAATAAAAAATCCATAGCCAAACCCCAAGCCCTTAAAAAGAAAATCATCAAAATACATTACAATCCCTTCTTTATCATCACAAGTAATCAAAATCTAACCAAAAAACAAAAAAAGGAAAAGAGAGAAGAATTCAGGTCATAGCCCATTGTCTCCCTTAATACCATCGTGCCTCGAAGCACCGCATAGCGTTGTGCCCTCACTATGAGCTACGTGGTGGTCTCTTCCTTCCTCCTGTGATCCATCGCACCTCCACTTGTGCCATATCAAATCATACCACCATCATCTTCCTCCAGAATCCGACGAAGTCACCATGATCAATGCGCACCTTTGTATTACTGCATGCCTCCGCCGTCACTCCGAGCACCGCATCGTCCATCCATGCACCGTCATAAGCTTTACCCGCTTCAGTTTGTGTCATTGCTTTGTGGGTATTTGCAATGGTCATAGGAATGATGATTTTTTTTTTGTTTTGTATATGGATAATTGAAGGATGAAATTTCATGGAGCTGGGAATGAAGATGATGATCAGTTGTTTGATTTTTATTAGAAGATGATGATGGTGGCAGGAGGGGTGGGGTATTGGGGATGAGGGACAGAGGGAGTGTGATGGATGGATGGGTGGGTGAGGATAGGGAAGTAATTTAGGGGGTGGGTATTTACTAATCCTGATTATATATGCCACATAAGCAAGGCTATTAAACTTAACGGTAGGGACCACTAAAGTGTTTTGTTGGGGACCAAGTTGGCCAATGTTGAAATTGTTAGGGACTAGTTTGGGGGTTTACCCATTTTTTTAAATAAATAATCAATTTGAATGTGCAAGGGTTAAGAAGGATAGAATAGAAGAAAAGTGAATAATTAAATGATGAAATTTTAGAAAGTAGAGTGAAAATTAAAAGTTTAATTACCAAAACAAAAACATAGTTTATACATATTTTCTTCCAAAGAAATTTCATTATTCAAGCATTGTTGGGAAACCATGGTACCGGAAACTCATAGATTGAACAATTCTCACTAATAATGTTATTAGATTCTCAAATTATCAAGGATTTTGAAAGTAGAAATCCATTTGCAACAGAACATAAATGGGGTATGAAACTCTAATAACAATGAATAGTGGTGGTCTCTAAATTATTAACACTAACTTAGAAACAGGAACAACTAAAAAAGTCTTTACATAAACGAGTTTCGTATGTTAGGGACTCTACTAGACGAACCAGGAGCAACCATACCAACCATTATAAAGGGCAGGAATATGATAACATGCTGAACTTTTAAGAGTAGATTGAACTTTGACTATGACTATAAAGAGAAAATTATATACTCTAATCTAGGTACACTAGAGATAATAGCCATTTGTGAACCCCCACCAAATAAGCTTAAGCTTTCAGGATAGATAATAATTAACATGGTATCAGATCCTATATGAATAAGAGAAATTGAACACAAAAGGAAAAGGAGAAAGGAGGAAAAAGAAAAAGCAAGAAAACAAACCACTCTTAGAATAGTTTGTGAGGCTCTAACATATAACGTAGCTGCGAGGCGTCAGAGCTCCTTGGGAGGTTGTAGACGTACATTTCCGTCATTTTCAACATCTTCCACTATCGTCCCTCCTCAAAACCCTCTACACCTTCCCCTCCTCCTCTCAATCCTTTGCTCTAGCTCTGATTTTTCATCCACCACCGCTGCCAGGCTGAAACCAACCAGATGGAAGTTGGTTTTACCACTAGACTAAATGTTTCATTGAAGTCAAAGCCAGGCCTTTGATTAAAGCCTTGAGTCACTAACCGAGCTTTGTATTTCTAATAGACCCATCAGGGTTAAATTTCACCCTATACAACCACTTGCTGCCAATTGCAATTTTGTCAGTGGGAAGAGGTACCAGTTCCTATGTTTTGTTTCTCATAAGGGCACTAAATTCATCATCCATGGCTTGCTTCCAATGAGGAATCGTAAGGGCTTGTTTAGCACTTGATGGTTCTAGTTTGGCATGAAAAACCTTAGGTTTAAACATTCCATCCTTAACCCTGGTCTACATTGCATGACTGTTAGTTGCAGGAATTGTATGAATTGTAGGTAGTGAACTACCTGATTTGAGACTTTGGGAGCTAAATAGAGGACTGACCACATCAGCAATTTCAAGAGCAGGATTGGATGTATGTTCAATAACTGAGGAGAATTAGAGGTGGTTTAGACTAAGAAGTTAGAAGTAGGTTGTGTAGGAGAAGTATGGGATGAAGGAAGAATAGAAATTAGAGGATTGAATGAATTAGAGGAGTTGGTATGGGTAACAACTAAATGCTAAGACCTAAAAAAGGAGGAAGTAGGGTCTTTGAAAGGGAATGTAGACTCATCAAATGTTACATGTCTACTTATGATAATTTTCCCTAAATTTGTTAGACACAAATATCCTTTGTGCTTAGTAGCACAGGCAAGAAACACTAGGGAGATCTAAACTCAAGCTTGTGGTGATTGTGTGGCTTGGTGTGAGGAAAACACATGCAGCAAAAGACTTTAAAGGAGTTATATGAGGGGGTTTGTGAATCAACTTCTCTGGAGGGATGAGAATTGCAGGACAGGTGTGGGGAGGGCATTTATGAGTTGGATGTCATAAACGCTTCCCCAGGATTTTAAGGGCAAAGATGCAGCTATAGTAGTGTTAACCCCATCTCTACCACATGTCTGTGTTTTCTTCAGCTAGGCCATTCTGTTGGTGTGTGTATGGACAATCAAATCTGTGAATGATGCCTTATTCTTGCAATTCCTTAGAAAGACTTACATATTCAAGAGCATTATTAGTTTGAAACATTTTATCAAAGACTTACATATTCAAGAGCATTATTAGTTTGAAACATTTTATCTTAGCACCAAGTTGTAATTCAACCATAAGTTGGAAATGATTAAACACTATTTGAGTTGTGATCTAGATTACACAAGATAAATCCAAGTATATCTAGAAAATGCATCAATAAAATGTATGTAATAACATGCACCATTTATTGAAGGAAATGGGGTTGGACCCAAATATCAAAATGTACAAGTTCAAGACATGAGGTATAGACTGTGTGTAAGGTAGAGAATGGCAATGATGTGATTTCCCTATGCAACAAGCTGAAGGGATTATTAGGTAAAGTAAAAGGAATTTTGTAAGATCTAAGTACCCTAGAAACTATATTAGAAGAAGGATGATCGAGTTTTGCATGCCACAAACTAAATTTGGAGTTAGCAATAGTAGAACTAAAAGAGAGGGAAGTGGTGCAGAATCAATGCTGAGAGTTGGTTTGAAACCAGGAAATTGGTAAAGGTCATTCTTAGCCAAGCCGTGTAGAAGAACCTTATTTGAATCCTGACATTTAACAATGCATTCATCAGGATGGAACTCAAAAAAGAAATGGTTGTCTCTAGCAAATTTTGAAACACTTAGCAAGTTCTTAGTTATACTTGGAGCATGTAATAATTTATGCAAAAGAAAGTGAGGAGTACTCAAACAGCATTAAAAGTAGATGTTCCATCATGTTGAATGTTCAAACCTGTGCCATTTCCACCAACAACTCGATTAGCTCCTGCATATGATGATTTCTCCATCAAATTAGTTGCATTAGCAGTCATATCATGCGTGGCTCCAAATCAAGGTACCAATTATCATCATGGATGGTAGATGGTGTAGCCAGCACATTGCTCATGGCTAGGTTTGCCTTTGGTTTAAGATCAGGAGTTGTATAACTCAATCAAACCTATACCAGCAAGAAAAAGCAGTGTGGTCGAGCTTTCCACACACCTCTCCACCAAATTGACCTCCACGGCCTTGAAGTTGTTGAATCTTCCACTACTCTTATATTTACCTTGTGACTCATGATTCATAGATCCATGTGGAGCTTGAGCAAGGTTTGCTTGAACAAAGCTTATGCTCTTTAAACCTTTCAAAGATCTCTTCCTGTGTCATGAGAAGAGCTTCAGCTCACCAATTGCAATTGGCTTAGGTCTCGAGATCATTGTTGTGATGAAAGCACTATACTCTTTAGTTAGACCATTAAGAATTGCTTCAACATGATCTGAATCTTTGTATGTCACACCAACAGAAATAAGTGCATCGATCATGCTTTTGATCTCAAGAAGATAATCACTCACTGATCTAGTCTTTTTGATGTTCCCAAGCTTGTTCTTCAACTGCATAACCTTCGCTTTGATCTAGAGACGAAGTAGGTTTCTAACCTAGACTAGATCTGGTGAGTAAACACACAACCAACCATTCTTGTGGTGAAAGGCTTCGTCATTGAGGCTAATAACCAAGATTTGAGGATGCATCCTGTTTCTTCCACTTTTGAAACTCTTAATTCATTATTCCAAGCTCCTTGATATGCTTCAGAAGCATATTTCGATGCAATTTGTGTTCCTGTTATATGATCGAGTAGATCGTGGTCCTTCAATTGTAGCTTCGATCTGCTCCTTCCATGGAAGATAATTCTCATTATCTAGCTTCATTGCAATTAGATTTGAGAACGTTGAACAATAGCATTCTGTGAAGCCATTGATGTGATCCTTAAGCTCTGACCATGAAGGTATCAGGGCCAAGGATGAAATGTTGAAAGAAGGTTGAGAGCAAAGAGAAAGAGAGAGAGAAGTGTTTAAGATATGAATATTATGATGTATATTGAATCAATAAAATGAATACACTTAAGTGGAAGTATTTATACAATAGCTAGGATTAACTAAGTGCTAATAGAATTAGTTACAATAAGTTACATTTGTAAAGCTTAACAAACTAAGATAGCTTGAATCTATCACACTGTTCCTTACAAATCCCATTGCCCAATCGAAGCTTTCTAAGCTATGTTTAGACTCTTTTTGACCATTTAAATGTAGTCTTAAACTTTGTCTTTTATGGGTAGTCCCTTCTCTCCTCAAACACTACATACTAAATGAGATAAAAAGATGATGAAATCAATATCTTAAAATTTTAAAAAGTAAATCTCTATTACTTTATATAATGTAGAAGAGGATGTTTTGGAGGAAGTAGGAGGAGAATAAATCATTTTACCATTAAACCTTTGAAAAAATGAACCGTGGATAGCACGGTTTCCAACTAGTTGAAAAAACCAAAAGAAAACGCAAAACGCACTTCTTCTTCTTCTACTGTCTTTGGTGACTCGTGAGATCTGGTGAGAGAGAGAGAGAGAGGATGGGGGCTACTCCTCAGGCGAACGGGAATGGATCCATGATGGATCAACAAAACGGCAACGTTTCATCCCCGGCGGCGGCGACGGCAAC
>JAMLFY010000884.1:0-21476 GCA_030441495.1 Dalbergia oliveri
CAAAGGTTGCAAATCAGTAACTTCTACACAAGAGCCTCAAGTAAACTAAGTACAGTATACATGCTTCAGAGAATAGTATGTACTATCTCACCATGTTTCAGAGAACATCTCTGTAGCATGGGACTAGTGGGCAGAAGGCGCGCAGATTCATAAACTGTAGCCAATAACAAAGGCATCCTATAAATATCCTCCTGCTCATATTTTGACGGGTTTCTCTCTACCTTGCTAATCTCTGAATAAACCTACAAAACCAAACAGAGCATTGGAAATAAATAAATGATAATACAGTCAGCAGACCATGGTGCATATAAATGAAACCCTATTCTAACAACAATATGGTTTTCCTTCAAACAGATAGCAAAACAACTGTTAAATTTGTTGAAAACAATCAGGTTAAGAAATATCAACTCAAAAGGAAAGATGGAAACTGTAACTTCAACATCTGTGACAGCGAAAAAATACATAAATATAGCAGACAGATCCACACATAGATGCTAAACAAGAGGTAACATGCAAATGCACCTTCCCAAACAAAGTATGTTCATCCTAAAGGATCAGAAATATACAAGATTTATGAAAATTCACCTTAAACAGTTCTCTTTTTAATAAGCAGATTGAAAATCCAATGTAAATCTAGGGAATTGTTTAAGATAAAATGATCCATAATGAATTCTAATCATGTCTTCAATTCCAATTAGGAACTGGATCACACAATGAAGAACGAATCAACAGATGGCTACCTTATCCTGTATTTCCAGATGCACGACAAGTCTAGTCAATACACTGGCAATTAAAGCAGCAGTAGTGTGACATCCATGAAACATCACACGCATGATGTTCCCACAAGGCTCTTCTTTAGCATTTTGATGATCATTGAATCACGAAGAAATAATAATCTTCGCACTCATCATCAGTAAAGCAATGTGAACCATGTGCTGGCTTCATTTCAGTGTTAGAATTTTCACTATGAACATTTTGATCAATTTGGCCAAATAGCTTGCAGCTTTTTCTGCAATGTTGAAGGATGTCACGAGTTAAGCATTTTAGCTTGGTGGATAAGCATTGATACCTCCAAAACCCTTGTCGCCAGAAAGGAGTAACATTATAGGAAGCCCAAAAGCAAGCATCTTTAGCAATCATCATAAGGAGTTCCTCATAAATTGCTGCTTTTGGACAGGCCAAGAAGCCATCTCCAAAGAATGTGGTTCCATTATGGTGAAAGCTATATGCTGAGAAACCAACTCACAATCAATACTTCCCTTAGCTCTGATGTTTTCTATTTTATCCACGATAAAGTCTGCAACCTTCACATGTCAGATCAGCAGTCTTGAGCAATCTTTCATTCAATTCTGTTGCTAATAAGTCCCTTCTCTTTGCACCTTTAGACAAAATAAAATAAAAATCCAAGCTGCTGAAGTCAGAATGAGAACAAGATCCATAAAGAAGACAGGATCTGAAATTTATGAAGACAACATTTGCAATGCATACTGATAATAATATACAATGAACGAATGGTTTGATCAGCACTCGAGATCCTCCAAAAGGGTGCATCTCACAACCCCAGTCAGAAGAACCAAAGTTCACGATTTACCTGTTCTCATTGGGAAAAGGGGACAATGCCTGGGAGTAGCTGTTAGTGTCAATACGAAATAGCTGAAAAAAATATGTTCATAAACTTAAATGAATATAAATCTAGAAGAAGATTTCACATTTTTAACATTCCAACCCAGTTCAACTGTTAATTAGCTGAATGCCTTAGTTAAAAGGCCTTTTGAGTACTGATTTATACTTCCTTGTGTACCAAAATTTGGAAGAGAAATTACTGTTTGGTTTCAAAAAGTTTTCAGTTTTCAGCTTGTTTCCTATATTTAGAATTTTTTTTTTTTAAGAAAATAGTGAAAACTACAAAATCTAGCTTTCAATTTTGATTACCAGCTTTTGTTACTTGCTTCACAAAATCCTATAAACAAAATTAAATTGAAAACTGAAAATGTTTTTTAGACCGTATTTTAAATACTACTGACTTGTATCAGTTTTCCGCTTGCTTGCTTGAAAAATTGTCAAAGACAACAGTAGATTAGGTAATGATTAAGAAATAGGGCAGATTGCAGAACCAACATAAGCACAATAAACTGCAAGACAGGGACATGAAGAGATGATGGGAAAGAAATAATTAGACAGTCAGCAACCTTTTCATAGGAAGGGGCAAAGAGGCTTGATTGCCCAAAGGCTAGATGGAATGCTTTTCCAGTGAAAGGCAACTTATCCTCAGCTTTGATCAGCATCCGTTGAATCAACACCGGATCCTTAATGGACACCAGAAGTTGAGTAGGACCTACCACAACTTAACAATTGGTCCATACTTCTCATGGGATTCTGATAAGACATCTGCAAATCAAAAAGCAGAATATACAATTAACTAAAAAATTTCACATGAAATTAGAACCAGAATTACATCGCTAAATTTATCATCAACTGATTCTAAACTCAAAAGAAGCATAGTCTAACATTATTCCACAGAATGACAAAAAACCCTTGGGTATGTTTGGTTGGGTAGTAGAAATGAGGTGCGAATTTTCATGGATGAGTTTCATTTATAAATTTACAAAAGGAACTCATCCATAAAAATTTACACCCCATTTTTACTCTAAACCAAACACACCCTTAATCTAAAGAGACCACCCGTGTGCAAAATACAAGATAGACATTTAATAGCACAAAGAGAAAGAACTAGAGAGGGACCAGTAGTAGCAACCAAAAATGGATTATAACCGTTGACCATAAGGCATATGATTCGATTTCTGGAAACAACCAACAATAAGAAAATGAAAGAATTCATACTTTCCAAGTACATCTCGAAAAGCAATCCATCAACTAACTCAAAACAATATTTCAATCAACCAAAAAAAAAATCAAAAGATAACAATAATTCAAAAAAACAATAGCCAAATAGATCAAAGACCACCACAACACAAGGCCAAACATCTATCAACTCCCAATAAGTTCCAACATCCAAAATTCACTTCACCAGAAACAATTCAAGGGGGCAAGAAAGAAAGAAAGAAAGAAAAAAGGCGGCCCAAGTGGACGAGGCTCCCACATGGTGGGGGCTGGGGAGAGTAGACGTAAGCGGCCTTACCGCCGCCTTGTGAGAGACCTTTGAGATTTAAACCCGTGATTTCCCAGGTCATAACTCAGGGACTTACAATTTGCCAAGGCTCAAAGAAAATAATGAAAGAGAAAAAAAAAAAAAAAAAACGGAGATGGAGAAGTGACTGACCGGTGAGATTTTCGGGAGATGAGGTTGGAGTGGCCATAGAAAGAGGGACAGGGAGGGCCAGGAATGTTTGTAGCCCTGTGCCACAGACTGAAGAGCTTGAGGAGCTTCCTGAGCAAGAGGGCGGTGATGACGACGAGGGACAGCCACAGGAAGGCGTTGAGTTCTCTGGTGGCCAAGTCCCTCAGTAGCTCCGAGGAGGAAGTGGATCTGCTGCCTCGCCCTGAGTGGTGGAGAAGCAGAAGGCCCACGAAAGTGGTTGGGACCGGGAATCCTCGCATGGGGCGTTCATTTTCTCATCGATCACAGACCAGAGGGTTCGGTGATTGGTACTAGGGTGGTGGTGGGGAATGATGAAATAATGATGATGCTTCTTCACGTTTTTGACTTTTATTTTTTTCTTTATTTATTTTTTTTTTTTCCCCTTTAATTACTGTATGGGGCCACAGAGAAGGGAGGGAGAGAGGAAGAGGGAGCGTGGACACGAGACGACGTTGTCGTTGCTTGGACTCTGGTCTGAAGGTGATGGGCGATTGGGGTGATAAGGGTTCCACGTGTTCCACAGGGGCAGTCTCAATTGACTCCTGGATGACGTGACGGATACGCAAGAACTGGGATGATCTACTCCCGCCATTTTATATTAAAGCTGTATTATTTGGTATTTATTATTTATAAAATTTTATATCAACTTACATTATATTTATTATAAATAGAATAAAGTAAGTATATATTTCATCTAATGATAAATAAAATATAAATTAATATAATATTTTACATATAATAACTATAAATAATATTTTTTTTATATTAATATTCACTCTTGAAAAATCATATAATTTTAACTATAAATAAATATATCTGATTATAAATTATAAATAAATACGTTTATATTTTAATGTATTAAAATTATACGATATTTTAACAGTAACTATGAACATTGAACGGGGAAAAATGGGTTTACTCGTGAACTCTTATAAGCTTCAGCACTTTTGTTTGAAGGATTAAAATAATGTTTTAAGGTTTAGGAATCACATTCTCATAAATGTTTTAGTGACGAATATTATCCCAAAGTATTTTGAAAAAATTATCTTTTATATTTTAAGAGCTTGTGCATTTTATTATTAAAAAATATCTTTTTTAATTAAAAAAATTCTTTTATGTTTTTCAGTATGTTTGGGTAATTTTTTAACTAAAAGTATATTAATAAACTAGAATTTTTATCTTTTAAAAAATATCTTTTTTATAACATAAAAAATATATTTGACAATAAATCTTTTAATATTACATCCTCATATAAAGTAAAGTTACATCCAAACATAAATTAACTTTTATTTTTTCAAAAGATCATAATTAAAAAGATCAATTTTAAAATTAAAATCTATTTTGAGAAGCATATCCAAACAAGCTTAAATATTTCTTAAATTATTTGTTGAAGTCCTAAAAAATATGTCATAATTTTCAAAATACCTTTTTAGAATTTATCAATGTTTGTGGAGGTGAAATAATTCAACAACATTTTAATATTTTTATTTAATAATTATCAATCTAGGAATTCACTATATTGGCTAATTTTATATTACACAATGTATGGATTCTATAATCAATGTACAAAATTATGGTGGCTAACATTAAAACGTCTCAACTATTAGTAATTTACATCACCTTTATCAAATCAAACCAGGAATCTCAAGGCTGGAACTCCAACAAAGTCTCCAAGTTGGCAAGCAACTTCACAACACAATAGAGTGACACCTTGAGAAATTGTGCTTCCTATCCCATGAACTTCCTCTTGCAGCACTATATACATGGTGAGTTGAGTGTGGTGACTGAGTGTTTTAAATTATTGAGGAGAGAGCTTTGAAAACACAAGAGGGAGTGGAAAGATTGAGTGACAAATAAACACCATTAAATTAGAATAAGATTAGAGAAATGGAAGCTAGTGATCATGTTGAGATGATTTTTCGAAGTAATATATGTATTTGTTTTATCTCATTCTTCTTGTATGATTTTTTAATTTTTCTATAGAATTCATATTAGTAAATATTCTATTTGTTCTATTTAATATTATTGTAAAATTTTATTTATTTTTGTTTTTTACTATTAATTTAATTTTTATTAATGTTATTATGATATTTAGTATTAGAAATAGATAGAAATTGTATAATTTAATTTTTAATTATTATTTTTACCTTATTAGTACAACTAAAAATAGTGACAGAAGTGTTATTACTATTTTTATAATATACAATTAGTACTATTTTTAATATTAATAGATCATTTTTTATTATATTTTTTTGGTAATAGAAGATAAAGAAATTTTTTATTATGTATTATTGGTGAAGTTTATAAATAATAGATAAAATAATAATTTATTTATTTATTTTTTATAATTTATTTAAATTTTTTATTAATTATTATTATTCTTATAAAAAAGAGAAAAATGACAATATATATGTGTATTCTTTGTTTATTATTTATACTTTTCTTAATTGTTATGAAAAAGATTTTTCATATAATGTTTTATTATTTAAAACCGAAAGATATATTATTATAAAATCCTAGGATATATATATATATATATATATATATGTATATATATATATATGTTACTTTTATTATTATTATTATACAAAAAAGAGAAAAAAGGTAGTGAAATATATATGCACCATTTGTTTTATTGTTATTATTATTATTATCTTTATTATTAATAATAAAAAAGAGAATTTTGAATAATTATATTCTATTTTTATTTATTATTATCATTCGTTTATTATTAAATATTAATAATAAATATAATAATAATAATTTATTCTTTTTGCATTACTTTGGGTTGATGTTAATTTATTATATTGAGTTACTGTGATAGTTAATATTTATAGTTGAACGACCTTGTAAAAGGACAGGTAGTTGATAAGACTGTAGCCTCAACACATGAATGTCGAGAAACAAATAGAAGAATTATATGACTATTTGAAGAATTCCAGTTATATCACACTTCTATGATCGATGATAGGAATTAATTATGACCTCTGAGTGCACTAGTCGAGTATTGGAGACCTTAAACACACGTTTCATTTCTCGTATGGGGAGTGTACAGTTACACTGGAAGATGTATCAATTCAACTTGGCCTCCCTGTAAAGGGAACCTAACATCCTCCCAGTATAATATCATCCTTAAGTTATGACATTATACTTAGAAGTTGTTAGTTATAAATTAGCGAGCCTTTCTTAATTATCTATAGAAGATTTATTTAAATCATGTAGTAACTAAGTCGTAATTCTATTAAAACATATATAACAAAGAAACATTACATTTATTGAATTCAACGTCAAGTACAAAAAAAAACTCTTCTATGAGCTTTAATACACATCTGTTCTCATTTATAATTACATACATATATCTATAACTATGTACAACCATATAAGCCTCAGACACTAAACTACTGCAAATCCAATTCCTTTTGTGTAGCAACTCCATAGTTGGCTGATTAACCTAGATGACACGAGAATTCAAAAATATAGGGATAAGAATATTATATAATTCTCAATAGGGCACTCCCTCAAACATAATCATAACATAATTATTTAATTTCACTCATACTAGTAATTTTATGCAAAAACATATGCAAGGACAATAATTAGTCATGTGTTTACTCTTCTAACCGTAGAACTCAATTTTGTGCATTTTTCTCTTTTCATCAATATAAGGAAGACTTAGTTCATACCGAATGGTAGCTACCATGGATAACTCCACAATGGGTAATTCATACCAAATGGTATCGAAGCCGCACCTCCCAATACGGTGTGGTTCGAAGACAAACCAAGCAGAAGCTAGTGGACATGTAACGCCCGACGAAAGCAGGGAGTGATTACCGATGCAAGAAGGCACGACAAAGAGCGGCTCCTAGCAATACCTCTAAGCGGAAGGGTACATGAATGAACCGATTACACACCAAAATGAGAGGATCTAGGCCTATAGGTATGGGACTAGACAGTTAAGGATGACTTATATAAATTGATTGATATTACCTATGCTAACAAGATACATCTTCTTTGTAGTAGCCCATCATGAAAGAACTCTACGGTTAAGCATGTTTAACTTGGAGAAATTTTGGGATGGGTGACCTCCTGGGAAGTTTCCTAGGAAGTATGTGAGTGAGGACAAATCATGCTGAAAATACCGTGTTAGTTTGTGGGGACAAGTCGTCAATCCATAAAGCAGGAAGGGATGTTATAGAACCCATCATGGGATCATGTGCTTTCAGCATGGCAGAGGAATAAAGGTGTGCTAGGAGCTATTGGGCGATATGCTCACTAAGGATGATCTGTCAAAATGTTCAATCAAAGTGAATTGGTTGCATCAGTTCGAACATAAGCCTACAGGTAATGATCCCAATACGATGGTATACTTTGCTCATGGTTATGCATTGCGGTTGTTGGGTGGGGTGCTATTCGTGGACAAGAGCAATAAACAAATTCATCCGAGCTTGCTTATATAGCTTGAGGATTTGCCTCGAGTTAGTCAATATAGCTAGGGTTCTACATGCTTGGCATATTTATATATATCTTTGTGTTATGCCTCGTGCATTAAGGCACAAGAGATCTGGGTGCATGGTTTATTGAAATCATGGGCATTTCACTTGACTCCCATTTTTCACCCCAATTCTAGTTTGTGATATGAAATTTCTGTTATCTTCCAAGTTAGAAATTCTGAAATTTGAATTGGATATAAATTTTGAGTTTGTCATTGGACATAAATTTTAAGTTTATTATTATCAAATTTGTATCTAATTGGTATAATATTCACCAAACAGGAAAAAAGTGTTTGGCCAGTTGGACTTCAGTTACCATTCTATTGCCAACATTAGAGCTACTATAGATTGGGTTGGACATGATCAGGTAGATATTTGACTTATTGTTGCAACTAATGTATTTTGTGTATTTACTTATTTGTGTCCTTCAATTGTTTTAATAATGTAGTTTGTGTGGCAATCTTATAATACCCATTACGATTACTATCTTGATTCCAAAGGAGGTGACAAATCAACGACTACTTTGGCCATATGATGGTTTAGTCATATTTTTCGAGGTAGTAGAGTGGCATGCGAGCAACCATGTCATGCACTAGTTTGGCATTGCACAACCTATTCCTCGTGATCCTATAGATCCAGGAGACTCTCATTACAAATATTTAATGGGTAATGAAAGGATGAATTGGGTACTGAAGCATGCAAAATGGATCAGTTGTTGGAATAACGAGGTTGACGGGTAGTAACAAGAACACCTATGTATACTTATGCTCCTTCTACTGACTACATGGATTGATATCGTCAAAACACATTTCATATGTTCTTGTCATAGGAGTATTTGCTTAGAGATCCATAACAATAGGAAGTACCCCCTAGAATGCCACAGTGGAATTCCCCCATCCCCAAGATGTGGCACCAATTTACAAAGATGTGGCCTTTGTATGCCATACCTCCACCTTGTCCAGGTCATTGCATGTCGCCGCCACTGTCGCCTTACATGCCAATAAAGGTTCCAAGATTATTTGTGGATGCATCTTATTTTCATGGAGGAGCAGATAGTAGTCACACCCCAATGGCTCAAGTGAGAATGTCTATTGACTCTCAATTGTTGGGTTGGATTTCACCTGAGACTTCGATTGCTAGTAGGGTAGTAGGCCCTATGATGTCGAGTTCAACCAAGGAAGACATGTGGAGCTCAACAGAATCCTTGAAGAGAAAGTATGCGTACCAACACTTCCACAAACACCCAATCCAGATGTTGATACTATCGAGAATTTCATTCAACGCATCCTTTTGATGATGTAAAGGATCAGGTAGACATTGAGACAGGGGGGATAGATAGAAGGATACTGAAGCTCAGGAAAGGAGCAACCAATGCAACGGGCAAAGGCTCAAGGAGAGGGATAGGCATCACAATGGTTGTCCTCATCTCCATTTCAAAGAAAATGATTTGTATGTTTTCATGTCTATTTTAGTTTGTAATTCCATATGGATAATATTCCTTGTGTAAGATATGCATGTTTACAAATTTTTTTAGTTTTTAACACTAACCATAACTCTAACACTAACTTGCATTCATTAATAAAAACAAGCATTCAACCAAGCACAAATTACATTATAGTATGGTGTACAATTCCAAGTTACAATACAATAACAACGAACTAATGTCCAAATTTCATTAATGTAACAACAAAAATCCAAATCAAATTACAATATAATACTAATCACTACGAACTTGGCCTAGCTCTATGTAGGCATTGTCTCCGATTGTGTTCTTCACCTCCATAGATACCACAATGTTCTGTCTGTAACACCCTCCAAGTATAACATCATCCTTAAGCCATGATATTAGACTCAAAAGTTGTTGCTTATAAATTAGTGGACCTTTCTTAATTTCTTACCAGATCTATTGATTCGTACAATAACTAATTCATAATTATACTAAAATACATAACAAAGAAACAACGTATTTATTGAATATAAGTCAAATACAAGAGGAGGCTCTTCTATGAGCCTTACAGTAAATTTATCTTCTCATATATTTACAATCATATATACACATAGAAAAATATAATTAATCAGGGACTTCAAGTATTGAACTTCTAGCAGCCGCCTTATCGTTCTCTTGAGAAAGCTGAGATAACATTGGAACACAAACAAACATAGGGTGAGAATCCTAAAATTCTCAGGAGGGCATCCACAACAATGCATAATAAAATCTATGTCATCGTTATCGTTCAGCCATTTAGTTTATTAAGAAAATGTGATTATACCATCTATCAAAAGTTCGTTTCCAAGTTCTAAAACATTCTTTCGAAGTGGGTTTCTTTTATCATTCAATCACTTAATATACATATGTCATAATACTCAACTATAGATTGAAAAGTGCACGAGAAGGGGGTTAAATCATGCTTTAACTTTTCTTTCCCTTTTTAAATTTGAAAAGTTTAAATAAATACTATCAAGTATGAACTTGAAGTGCAAAGAAATAGCATCATAAAAGTCAGAAAGTAACTTTCTAAACTAAATAGAAGTAAAAAATGCAAGATTTGATGTGTTTTTCAGAAGAATAAATATGATAAGCACAAATATAGAAAATAAAGGAGATTTAGGGAAGGAGTAAATACTGCAAAGGAGATTTTATACTAGTTCGCCAACCTACCTACATCCAATTTTCAACAACTATTGAGATCCACTAAACACCTTTCTCCCACTAGAAAAAGTCAGGTCTTTCAATAGCCTTCTCAAGCTATCTACACATGACCAGGAGCTCACTCTACTATCATTTCTTAGTAGTCTTTAACTAGCCTCTTTAAGTTAACTTAGTGTGACTAATAGCTCATTCTACTATCACCTTCAAGTAATCTTTGACTAGCTTCTTCAAGCTAACTCACAACGATCACTACCAGATCAGGTTACAAAAAGTTGTGTTTGGGTTGGATCACTCAAACTATCAAACACTCAAGTTTTCTCAAAATAAATATAGTATTAGAGCTAAAAACTTGAATGACTTCTTTCTACTATTCTTCCTAGGAAGAAGATGTTATCTAATGAGAACTCAAAGAATATTTTTACCAATGAAAGAAACTGATTACAAGTTGTAACAATTCATAGAAGATGAGAGAAAAAACTGAATGTTTTAGCATGATTTTTATGCAAAAGTCTCTTTGCTGTAAGCATTCTCCTTTTATACTTGATCTTCATTTATGACTGTTGCTCTTGATCTGTTTTCCTAGTGACACGTGTTGATCTTCTTTTTGTGCCTTGGAAATGTGGTCGAAGAAGTAGCTCTGTGTGTTAGAGTTATTTTCTGTTGCAGAAGCCATTGTCTAATAGAGGTTTCTGAGCCCACCTTTAGAAACTACTTTTTGCTTTTTGAATGAGGTTTCTAAACTTTTTCTTCTAGAAGCTAGGCAATTGACCAAGTTGAAAAGAGATGTCACTATCAGTCTTATTGAGTTTGACTTTAAAAATTGAATTTCAAATTTTTCTCCCATTTTTATAAAGTGCACTTTACAGTAAACATGCTTTTTGAAGTGCTATTTCAGTTTCAGATGGTCCTTAGATCTTCCTTTCTTTAATCAAAGCTTGTTGTATAGGAAATAGTCACAATCATGATGATTGAAGATAGTAACCACACTTTTCTTCAAAGTTGGATTGAAACCTTCATTTGAATCTTACTTGCTGAAGTCGTGGCATGCTTCCTGAAGATCTAAACCTTGGTTTCTTGATTTTGAGAATTTCCTTTCATGCGTTGAGCATAGAAACATTCATTTCAAGATTTATTTTTCACTTTCTTTTAGTTCTAAATCTCTTTAAATGAGATTAATCATGTTTGCATATGTCATTGTGAAAATAATCTCATTTTAGGAACATGCATGTTAACATGAATAGTCTTGTTTGGTGCTTCAAGAAACTCAAGAGAAAGATTAGTCCTTCTTCAAAATATTTTCACAAAATTGGTTTTGTTATCACTCAAAACATTAAGCACTTGATGCTTTTTGAAGGTTTTGGAGCTAACATCAACATTATAGTAATTCATTCTAGACAAATAATTTAATGAAATATGCATATGCATATGACAAATATAGTGATCTTTAGTGAAATTATCTTTATGTGTTCTTGATATGTCGAACGAGATCTCACACTTTCTTATCTTTCTATGCCCTTAACATATAGAAGGAGATCTCATCTTTTTGTGCCCTTGACATACCGAAGGGGATCTCTGATTCTTTTACTTTGTACATAATATACAAGACTACTTAGGACAATTATTACCCCGACTTGTTTTGGACCTTGACTATGGTGGCTTATTCCACTCCTGGGTTATAGACTACTTTTTAGGATGGAGCCCATTCCTATACATTGATCCTTGGATTTTCTCTTTAATTCACAAATAGATCTATTCCTAGCTAGGTTTTCTCCCGCTCAATTCAAGGGTTGTCAGGTTTACTCCCGATTGATCAGATGACCTTCCCTGCCAATAAGACATATGCATTCGTGTAAGCAATTGTTAAAAGTATTCACAATTTTATGCACATAACATCTTCATGCTCCATGGCACATATACAAGCATCACAATCATATATGCATCTCGATTATGTATGCATCTTAGTTACCTGTGCACACATATTACTTATAATCTCAGCTTTAACTTATAAGCATCTGCCAAACTTTCAGTCTCAAACATTCACCATTCTATATGCATAACATCATTAATAGATCCACATAATATCAAAGAAATCAAATCATAGACATTTCATCATCTGTTCAACCAATCTAGTATGCGTTAGAATTTCGGTTTAAAGAAAATTATAGAACCGCTACTAAATCTCATCAAAATTGTAATACCCTATTTTTAAATAAAAAGGTTAGAAATTTTTTTCGAACTTAGAAGGGTGTCAGTGACCCTTTTCTATCATTCCAATCTTGAATTTCGTTAAGTCAGACTTACTCGCCCTTGGAGGGCTATATGATAGAACTATTTTCTTGGGACCAAAAGTCCCGGTAATTGTTCCCTAGAGAAAAATAAGTTAAAGAGTGATTTTTAATGAATTTTATGAAACTTTTAACCCTTCCATTTTTAGTCCACAAGTTTGTAAAATCGTAAAATTTTTCGAATTTGAACTAAAACCCAAAAATTAGATTTTGATTTGTTGGGATTTTGATTTTTCTAATATTTTATTTGAATCAAAATAGGGGGTTATTCTTATTTATATTTATGTTTTAAAGTTAATGTTAACTTTAAAATTAAGAAATGTAAATATTCCATGAGCGTTAAGTTAGGGAATAGTAAGGCGTGTAGAATACAATTTGGACGCCTCTGGTGAGCGCTGCGCTCCAAGATTACAAAAACCCCATTTCGGGGTCCAAATCATTCCAAACACACCCTCACCTCTCTCTCACCCCATTTTCATCAATCTAACTCCAATCTTTCACTTCCAAGGCTTTAAGGTAAGAGATTTTACTAGTTTTACTTCCTATTTCCTCTATTCTTCCTTGTTCTTGGGTAGATCTTGAGCTTCTCCTTATTCTTATGTCATAATTTTGTTCCACCATTAATGGGGGTTAGAATGGAGTGATTCTGAGATTTATCTAGAATTTTATTACTTTACTGCAGATAGTGGTGTCATTCCTGTTCTAGGAGTGCGTCCATGTTGATTCCAGCTAGTCCACCCCTCCAGGTGAGTGGGTTCACATCTGACTTTACGTTCTGCATTAGAGTTATTTTCATGAAAATTATGATTTACTACTTGATTTAGAGATTACTGGATAAGGATTTGAAGATTACTGTTGGATTATGTGGTTTGAACTTGAGTTTTAGAGCATGAAATGTATTTTTGATAAAACTCATGGGACCATATTTGTTATATTGATTTTATATGGAATGGATGGTATATGAAATTGTCAATGGATTCTAGGACTAGTTTATATATATGTTATAAATTTATAACCAGACATGAAGTTTAGAAAAGAGAATAGAATTTTGAATGCAAACTTTGCTATTGGAAGCATGATATTGGTTTTCTAGTTTAGGACAAGTTTGACAAATTGAAATGTGTTTTAGATATTGAACCAAATAGTTTTAGAGCCTGATTTTCATAAGATTCAGAACATTGACGGCTACATATTCTGGAGGTATGAAATCACAATGTCTACAAAGGGTGATCCCTTGAGCATGATTTCATAGCCATTATGCTAAGGTCAGGCTTAGAATCAGAATAGATTCAAGCTTGAACTAAAAAGGTTTTTAATGGTTTTCAAATTCATTTACAATAGTTATAGAAACAGGCTACGTGTTAACGGAGTAAATCCATTAACCTTGGTACCAAGTAAGCCCAGGATTAGAGTATTCAGAGAAGGACCTAGTCAGGTACCCGTTATTGTCACATTGGAGATGACGATACGTAACGCTTCCATGTGACTGAGATTTATATCCAGAGTTTTGTTACGTCACAAATATTGTGCGTAACCAAGTAAAGCTTACTATTTCTCTAGGAGCTATGCTATCATCAGTTTATATGACATTCAGGATGAAAGTAAATTAAGGAAATAGTTTTGAGTTTATAAAGTAATGATTTGAATATAGATATATAAAATGTACATATACTTGATTATGTATGATTTTTTTGGATATTATTGATATTATTATGATTCCCTACATTGTTTCTTGGATGTCCCATGGAAGGGGATTTCAGGTGAGGACTTATCTAGTTTTGACATCAAAACTCACCCCTCTCATTTCTCTTATTTTTACAGAGAGAACCACTGTTGCAAATTCTATCTTAGCTATAGGAAGAGTCTAGGATGGTAAGCTTCATTCTTGGGTAAGGCATGTATTCTGGGTTGTTTAGAGTGCTCTAATACAAATGCAACAGGATCCCAGACCTAGAGCATGTGTTGCCTTGCATGTGGCATATTATGATTGAGTTTTGAGGTGTATTTCAATGGTATAAACATTTGGAAAGACATATCTTAACTCACATATATGAATGATTTTGTGATTTTGGAATGAAAAGGCTTATTACAAGATTTCAGATATAAGTATCTTGATTTCAGAGAATAGATGATTTATCTGGAGAAAGTGAAATTATGTTTTAAATAGATTTTTAGGAACAGAGCATGCATATAGAGACAATCAACAGGATCCAGGCTCATGTGAGAATGAGATTTCTCACATGCCCATTGCCCAGGTCAGGTCATGACAAAAATATAGTCAAATAAATTTTCAGAGTTAATTCATCATGTCTATGAGACCCTGGAAAATTTCAAAGCAAAATAAGGTCTCCAGTGATGTTAATAAAACCCCATAAATTCGAAGGTCAGAAACTCTTATTTTCAGTCATTACTTAGAATTCTATTTTCTTACCCTATCAAATGAAAATATAAAATTCTACAAAAATTCAAAGGTTGGATTTCAAAATGTTCTCAGGACCTTATAAAATTTTCAACTCAAAATTCAATCATTTGATATAGTAACAAAATTAGATAAATTCAGCATTTTAGAATTTGATTGTGCAAGCAGAAACCTTACCCTCAATTTTTCAATTTTTAAAAATAGTAAAAGTGCTTAAAATGACTCAATAAAAATATTGGAGAGTCCTTCATATGTTAGCTTCATCGCAAAATTTTCAGCTAAGATAAGATCTCTAAACAAGGAAAGAAAAATCATGTAATTTGAGCGCTGACTTGAAATTCGATTTTCAGCAACATAGTTCACAACATATTTTGAGAAAAAAAAACATTTTTTTAACATTCAATAAAATTGAAAATCTCAAGCAAAATCATTCAAATAAATTTCAAAATAAGTTTGAAGGAAAGAGGTTAAAGAAAACCTTACTTGAATCTTTAAAGCTTCTTTCCTAGAGCAACCTTTCTCAAGTGCTTTCCTTCATTCAAAAGCCTTCCAAACAGCCCTTAACCTTCTCTTTAGCAGTGATGTATGATGGCTCAAAGCGGAAAAATAGTGATGGATTAAAATTCTGATCGATTATATTTGAAGATTATGATAAGTAGAGTAAGTTTGGTGAAGGAAACCTGTAATTTTAATGACTTTGAGCTTAAGCCTTGAGGCCATGGAAGCTAGGTTTTGGGGTTTGGAGCAAGAAGAACATGGAGGCTGAAAAGGATAAGGGTTGGTCGAAATTTGGGGAAGAATTGATAAGGTTTCAAGATTTTATTTAATTTAGGTAACATGTGTATTCATTTAATTTGCAACCATGAAAATAGATTTCTTAAAATAAAAATTGTGCCCTTTTTGTATGAATCTTATTGGCTCTTAATAAAGGAAATGGTGCGGCACATTTCTAAACCACACATTTGTCAGCTTAGGTGGCAACTTGTATTGCAAAACTTATATGGTGTAAAAAACTACACATCGATATTTTACCGAATTTGGTTGTACCCGAGAAATAAATATTGCTTGAAATTAAATTTTGGGTCTAAAATTTTCATTCCTAACACTTCCTAACCTTAATCCTATATTTTCTTAGTTTCAGGAATTTTCAGTCCCAAATCTAGGGTTTCAGGATTTTACGGGTCTTATAGGGCCCGCACAATCACTATTCATATTTTTTTTATAAACTTCTTAACAAGACTAATTTCATCCAATTCATGAAATTCTGATTAAAAAAGTTCAAATAAAATTTATGAAATAAATTTCGAGATGTTACATGCTGGATCTACAAGAGTCCATTTCATTGAGAAAACGTGTTGATTTGGATCATCCTTTGACCACGCACTTCAACTCAGGGTTAGGATGAATCCTAGGGCCATTATAATCAAGCCAGGTACTTTGGTGGCCCACAACCCCAAACTCCCTCTTATATACCCTGAAATGCTCTCCATGCTGGATACATCATCAACCTAAATGTTCCAATCATGAGTCTGATCGTTACAGTGCAATTGCATGATGACATAGAACTTGATTTATCCAAAAATCCCCACACCACAATATCTAGTCCTCAAATTAACTCTGAATTCATGACCCATCGAAAGTTCTTGAACATGGAATAACTCATTTACTCTAGTGAATGACGTGATGCGCATGCCTCTGACTACACAGAGGTTTTCTTGTAAACGCATCATGATGGTTGTATAGTAATCATGTCCAGCTATCTTCAGCATATGCCTCCCAACCTTTGATAACAAACAACTCAGCAAGTTGGAAATATTTGATTTCACTAAGGCCGTGATGAGAAGATGGCGAGCCCTTTTAACACAAAGTTCACACACTTAACAAGGTTTGTGGTCATATGCCCATATCAATGTTCACCATCAAATGCTTGGGCTTACTTTTCTCTTGATATTCTGTCAAGCCAATTGGTATACACCTCACCATGCTGCATAATCGCTCATAGTGATAATTGAATTCATGCTTTATCCTTAATACCCTGCAAAACACAAACTTCTTACTATATTGCGAACAAAAAATATGAAATAAACAAATCAAAGGAAAACATTCAATTAAACTAGGAATTACCTATGCTCACGACCAGTTTATGCAAACACAACTTTTTAAAGTTGCGTAAGAAATTGGCAATGATGTATCTAATGTGGAACATATGAAATGCTCTCTGGCTCCCAATGATCGTGACATTGACTTATTGTTGCTTTAATAAACTGTGGCGATCAGAAATAATACCTACTCCATCTCAAGTCGCTACATATTTGCGAGATGGTCCAAAAAAAATGCCATACATCTGATGTCTCACCCTTAATAATCGCAAATGCAACTTGGCAATATATTCTGATTGCCATCTTATGTAATTGTAATCAACAGAGTCCTTTTGTATTTCCCATACAAATGTGTCCCATCAACATGAAACAATGGTTTGCAATGTTTGAATACATTGATGCATTCTAAGATTTGATCAATTGGTAGCTCTTCATCGTTGAGTACCGCTAGCATAACGTCACCTTTGACAATCAAACCATTGACAAAGGTACACATTACACCCCAACCAATCGTTAATTGTTGGTATGAGCCTTCCCAGCTACCACAAACTCTCTTAATCGCCTTTTGCTTTGCCAACCATGCTTTTCAATATGTAGTTATGCAATTATATTGGGTTAATCTCTTCAATCAAAAGTTTTGTGATAACAAATGGGTAGCTCGAACCATGGGCTCTATATGTTGAGAAATCATGTCTGAATCTAACTTCTTGTGGTCCTTAGAAATCCTACAAGAAGCACAAGTGTGTAGGCCATTATATCTTTTTATTTCCCACATGTCCTTCCTCAGCATATAGCTTACTTTGATAAGCCATTCACAACCCAATCGAAAGCTTTTACACTTACAGTAAAATATCCTTGATTCTAACTCTTTAATAGTGTAGTCCACAGATTTAGCAATGCTATAATTCTTAATTTCTAGAACTACATCATCCTTAGTGCCTGAACTCCATTCCAACTCAAAATTCACCATCTGGATCACGAATCTCCAACCAATTTTTCATACTCTAGAAACTTTGGTGCACACATAGCTTCAAGATTTAATGAGCACATGAAAGGTGGAGGATCGTATGGATGGCGAATAGCAATGTTCCTTATGTCCTCGTCACCATCATATGCACAACCATCATTGGCAATGTCTTCTTTTGGGTCATCATCACTTTCACTATCCATCATTAAACAGTTCACCCTGCTAAACCAGCTTGACATTGATGATGTTTACACAAACAAAATCAATTACAAATAATGTACTAAATAAATAAAATTTTAAACCGTCATATAACTAAATGGATCAAGAAGAAAATAGATAGTATCAAATCAAAGCTTAAAATAAACATCATAATAAACAAATAATGAACATAATTAATAACAAATAATGTACTAAATAAAATTTAAATTGATCATATAACTAAATAGTACAACAAGAAAATAAATAATATCAAAGCTTACTAAAATAAGCAACTAAATAAAAAAAACAGCAAACAAAATAAATCACAAATAATTTAACAAATAAAATTTAGACTAATCACATGCCTAAATGGACAAGACAAGAAGAAAGCTTGAAATAAATAAACAGCAAAATAAAAAAAAATAACAATCACAATTAATCACAAATAATGTACTAATAAAATTTAAATTTATCACATAACTAAATAGCACAAGAAGAAAAAGCTTACTGGAGTTTTCCATCGTAGTTTTGACTATCCATATGAGCTAGGACCAACCTCAATATCAACTTGAGTTATAATATATTCAAACTCCACATTCAACTCAATCGCAAAAATGTATGACTCAAATTGTTGATGAGTCTCAAACATCAGTGACAGATCATTGTCGATCCTTATTTTGATTGCACGATATTTAATATTGCCCCTAACAATATTCATTGGATATCTATATTTTATTCTTGCCGTACTCTCTTATGTGTGCCGACATTTATATTTTGACAGATTCTAACATTTAATTTTGCAAAAGATAGGGTCTTTAGAGCTAAAACGTATACTGGCTCGTCGAGAATATAAATGTTGCACTTCCATCTAGTCCTAATAATAGAATTATTAAAATATATCACAAGAGTGACATCACCACTATTAATCTCTCTCTCTTCTTCTCTCAGCTGATCACTTTCACTCAAATACTCTCAAAATAATCACTCACAAATTTATCAAAGGAACAAAGAATGGGCTTCTGTAGTGAGAACACCAGGTATATATAGGGGAGTATTGCTACGTTGAGAATTTGAAGGTTGAGTTATGACTATTGCGGACTTTTTTTATTTTTTAATACTAAAGTCGCCTATGTGCCAGGTGATTTTAAGCTTGCATTTTTCTATTAATTTTTTCTTGTTAAAGTTGCCAAGCTATTAGGTGATTTCTAAGGTTGGATTTTTATTTATTTTTTGTACCCTAAAGTCGCCAGTGCTTCAGGGGATTTTACAATTTCCACAATAATTCTGTAATTTTCCTTCCACTCGTGCATATTTGACATTCTTTCACTCCATCTCAATATTGGAAAAAATGAGCCTTAATCTCAAGTCATAGGAATATTTTATTCCCAATCCCATTATGAGAATAAAATCTTATTAATAGTTCGTTTGGATGTGTGTTTTTTATTAAAAAAAAGGATATATTTTAATAAAAATATTTTTTGTATTTTTTCATATGTTTGGATAATTCTTTTACGTAAAAGCAGAATTACTAGAAAAAAGCAAAAAATTGATCTTTTTTTACAAGCTAGAATTTTCATCTTATGAAAAAATCTCTTTATAACACAAAAAAAATGTTTGCCAATAAATAAAGATCTTTTAATATTATATCCAAATATAAATTGACATTACATCCAAACATAAATTAACTTTTACTTTTTCAAAATGTCTTAACTAAAAAATCAATTAATAAAAGATCTTTTATGGGAGACACATCTAAATGAGCTCTAAAACATAATAATACTCTTTGTTGTATGCTTTGATATCTATGCGAATCTTATTAGACGATGATATCGAAGGAACATTATAATCACTGCAGTATTAACATAAAAAAGGGTTGAAGTAAATATATACTTATGTGCATCTTTGTTTATCACAATGTTGCTTCCTCGAATAGTTCCTGTAACCTTTGAAAGGAATTCTGAAATTATCTTTTAAAGGATTGAATCTATCTATATATATAGTAAAATTCACTACACATGTCTTAATGCTCACTTCACTCTTCAATTATTACACAATTCTTTCTTTTGTAATTAAAATTAAACTCAATTTATAATTATATATTATTCAAAGTATTAATATAATTATTTTGTAATTAATATTCACCTAAATTTTTAATTATGATATGATTCATTGTATGTTGTTATAGCAATATGTATTATATCTATGTTTGTATTATACAATTTAAAACATCATCTATTGTAAATGGGAACCTCAATCTCATTTTATTTACAGCAATTAATTCTAAATCACTAAAAATATTATACTGAATAGTTTATGTAATTGATATACAGATAACAATTATTATTTTTCTCAAATATATAGTATATAAAGGGTTAAATTTCTTCATTTTGAAATAACCATTTTCTACTTCAAAAAAGTTCATCAATTTTCAAAATAATTTAAAAACTGTAATTAATTCTTTCACAAAATCAATAATTTATTAATGTAACAAAAAAAAACACAATATATTACATTGGTTTATATTCTTATATGAATTATGTTATTTTATCATTTCAATGCTTCAAACTAATTCTTTAACTTAGTAATAATATATTTATTAATTTACATTCTTATAACACAATTTATGTTATTTAAGTTGACATTCTTTATCTTGATTCATGAAATTTTTTGTTATTTCATTCAATTAAAAATATATTAAATTAATATTTAGTTATATTTCTCTAATGTTTAAAATTAAATTTTATTTACTATATTAAGTTATACTTTATATTCATAAAATTTTTAATTTTATTAATATAGTTAGATGAGTTGTGTATTAAAAACCTTCTACTTTCCTATTTTTTAATCTGATTTAAAATATGATTTGGTTTAGAACTTTTTTTTATATATATTATTTTATGTTTTTAACTTTTCATGTTATACATATTCTATTTGTTTAAGTTTTAATGCTAAACATTTAATCATGTAAAGTAGAAAAAATAAAACACTGCATATTGCATTTGTTGCACATTTATTGCAATGTGTAATAAAGAAAAATATATTTGTATTT